>JAQJVL010006806.1:0-27136 GCA_035578905.1 Stictocephala bisonia | reverse complement strand
AGGATCGCAAGATTGAAACTCAAATATCGCAAGTTTGAAACTCAAAGATCGCAAGATTGAAACTCAAAGATCGCAAGATGGAAACTCAAAGATCGCAAGATTGAAACTCAAAGATTGCAAGATTGAAACTCAAAGATCGCAAGATTGAAACTTAAAGATCGCAAGATTGAAACTCAAAAATCGCAAGATTGAAACTCAAAGATCGCAAGATTGAAACTTGTAGATAGCAAGATTGAAACTCAAAGATCGCAAGATTGAAACTCAAAGATCGCAAGATTGAAACTCAAAGATCGCAAGATTGAAACTCAAAGATCACAAGATTGAAACTCAAAGATTGCAAGATTGAAACTCAAAGATCGCAAGATTGAAACTTGAAAATCGCAAGATTGAAATTCAAAGATAGCAAGTTTGAAACTAAAAGATCGCAAGATTGAAACTCAAAGATCGCAAGATTCAAACTCAATGATCGCAAGATTGAAACTCAAAGATCGCAAGATTGAAACTCAAAGATCGCAAGATTGAAACTTAAAGATAGCAAGATTGAAACTCAAAGATCGCAAGATTAAAACTCAAAGATCGCAAGATTGAAACTCAAAGATCGCAAGATTGAAACTCAAAGATCACAAGATTGAAACTCAAAGATCGCTAGATTAAAACTCAAAGATCGCAAGATTGAAACTCGAAGATTGCAAGAATGAAACTCAAAGATGGCAAGATTTAAACTCAATTCGCAAGAATAAAACTCAAAGATGGCAAGATTGAAACTCAACGATCGCAAGATTGAAACTCAATGATCGCAAGAATTAAATTCAAAGATCGCAAGATTGAAACTCAAAGATCGCAAGATTGAAACTCAAAGATCGCAAGATTCAAACTCAAAGATCGCAAAATTGAAACTCAAAGATGGCAAGATTGAAACTCAAAGATCGCAAGACTGAAACTCAAAAATCGTAAGATTTAAAATCAAAGATTGCAAGATTGAAACTCAAAGATCGCAAGATTTAAACTCAAAGATAGCAAGATTGAAACTCAAAGATAGCAAGTTTGAAACTCAAAGATCGAATGATTGAAACTCAAAGATCGCAAGATTGAAACTCAAAGATCGCAAGAATTAAACTCAAAGATCGCAAGATTGAAACTCAAAGATCGCAAGATTGAAACTCAAAGATCGCAAGATTCACCCTCCAGTGGACTCATGAACTTCATTACGCCAGTAGACTCATGGGGTCTTTTAGACCGCATTTTTTTGTTTAGGGTTTTAATAAAGGAAATACTTCTATTTTATCCAAAAAACACCTTTTATTATTTCAATAACATTGTATATATGATTTATACAAATTAATATTACAATTATATAATAAAATAACTGAATTAATTAATTTATTTAATTTTTGAAGTTTTGAATGTTTGATATTTTTATAATAATTATATATTGTTATTTAATAAAAAGTTAATAAAATTACATTTGAATAAGACTTAAATATTGTACAATGCGTATATATACTGTAAAATATACACGCCTTGTTCAGTCGGATGAATTGCTTTCATCTTCTTCGCCAAGATTCTTGGGGTAAAAAAGACCGCACGGTAAAACAAACACACACGCCGAAGCTCGTAAGGTGACTATCTGGTCCCCCTACCCCTCCAGACCTTACGGATGTTGTCCTCGACAAGTAGCAGGAGGGGGGTGTAGTTGTGACTCACGGTCAGCCCTCTGCCAAACAAAATGGCTGCTTGCGGTCTTTTCGCCGGCATGAGTCCACTGGCGGGTTCAAACTCAAAGATCGCAAAATTGAAACTCAAAGATGGCAAGATTGAAACTTAAAGATCGCAAGACCGAAACTCAAAGATCGTAAGATTTAAAATCAAAGATTGCAAGATTGAAAATCAAAGATCGCAAGATTTAAACTCAAAGATAGCAAGATTGAAACTCAAAGATAGCAAGTTTGAAACTCAAATATCGCATGATTGAAACTCAAAAATCGCAAGATTGAAACTCAAAGATCACAAGATTGAAATTCAAAGATCGCAAGATTGAAACTCAAAGATCGAACGATTGAAACTCAAAGATCGCAAGATTGAAACTCAAAGATCGCAAGATTGAAACTTAAAGATAGCAAGATTGAAACTCAAAGATCGCACGATTGAAACTCAAAGAACGCAAGATTGAAACTCAAAGATCGCAAGATTAAAACTCAAAGATCGCAAGATTGAAACTCAAAGATCGCAGGATTGAAACTCAAAGATCGCAAAATTGAAACTCAAAGATCGCAAGATTGAAACTCAAAAATGGCAAGATTGAAACTCAAAGATCACAAGATTGAAACTCAAAGATCGCAAGATTAAAACTCAAAGATCGCAAGATTGAAACTCGAAGATTGCAAGATTGAAATTCAAAGATAGCAAGTTTGAAACTCAAAGATCACAAGATTGAAATTTAAAGATCGCAAGATTGAAACTCAAAGATCGAACGATTGAAACTCAAAGATCGCAAGATTGAAACTTAAAGATAGCAAGATTGAAACTCAAAGATCGCACGATTGAAACTCAAAGAACGCAAGATTGAAACTCAAAGATCGCAAGATTAAAACTCAAAGATTGCAAGATTGAAACTCAAAGATCGCAAGATTGAAACTCAAAGATCGCAAAATTGAAACTCAAAGATCGCAAGATTGAAACTCAAAAATGGCAAGATTGAAACTCAAAGATCACAAGATTGAAACTCAAAGATCGCAAGATTAAAACTCAAAGATCGCAAGATTGAAACTCGAAGATTGCAAGATTGAAATTCAAAGATAGCAAGTTTGAAACTAAAAGATCGCAAGATTGAAACTCAAAGATCGCAAGATTGAAACTCAAAGATCGCAAGATTGAAACTTAAAGATAGCAAGATTGAAACTCAAAGATCGCAAGATTGAAACTCAAAGATCGCAAGATTGAAACTCAAAGATCGCAAGATTGAAACTCAAAGATCACAAGATTGAAACTCAAAGATCGCAAGATTGAAACTCAAAGATCGCAAGATTGAAACTCGAAGATCGCAAGATTGAACTTCAAAGATAGCACGTTTGAAACTAAAAGATCGCAAGATTGAAACTCAAAGATCGCAAGATTGAAACTCAAAGATAGCAATATTGAACCACAAAGATCGCAAGTTTATAACTCAAAGATCGCAAAATTGAAACTCAAAGATGGCAAGATTGAAACTCAAAGATCGCAAGACTGAAACTCAAAGATCGTAAGATTTAAAATCAAAGATTGCAATATTGAACCTCAAAGATTGCAAGATTTAAACTCAAAGATAGCAAGATTGAAACTCAAAGATAGCAAGTTTGAAACTCAAAGATCGCATGATTGAAACTCAAAAATCGCAAGATTGAAACTCAAAGATCACAAGATTGAAATTCAAAGATCGCAAGATTGAAACTCAAAGATCGAACGATTGAAACTCAAAGATCGCAAGATTGAAACTTAAAGATAGCAAGATTGAAACTCAAAGATCGCACGATTGAAACTCAAAGAACGCAAGATTGAAACTCAAAGATCGCAAGATTAAAACTCAAAGATCGCAAGATTGAAACTCAAAGATCGCAAGATTGAAACTCAAAGATCGCAAAATTGAAACTCAAAGATCGCAAGATTGAAATTTAAAAATGGCAAGATTGAAACTTAAAGATAGCAAGATTGAAACTCAAAGATCGCAAGATTAAAACTCAAAGATCGCAGGATTGAAACTCGAAGATTTCAAGATTGAAATTCAAAGATAGCAAGATTGAAACTTAAAGATCGCAAGATTGACACTCAAAAATCGCAAGATTGAAACTCAAAGATCGCAAGATTGAAACTTAAAGATAGCAAGATTGAAACTCAAAGATCGCAAGATTGAAACTCAAAGATCGCAAGATTAAAACTCAAAGATCGCAAGCTTGAAACTCAAAGATCACAAGATTGAAACTCAAAGATAGCAAGATTAAAACTCAATGATCGCAAGATTGAAAATGAAAGATCGCAAGATTGAAACTCAAAGATCGCAAGATTGAAACTCAAAGATCGAACGATTGAAACTCAAAGATTGCAAGATTGAAACTCAAAGATCGCAAGATTTAAACTCAAAGATCGCAAGATTGAAACTCAAAGATCGCAAGAATTAAACTCTAAGTTCGCAAGATTGAAACTCAAAGATCGCAAGATTGAAACTCAAAAATGGCAAGATTGAAACTCAAAGATTGCAAGATTCAAACTCAAAGATAGAAAGATTGAATCTCAAAGATTGTAAGATTGAAACTTAAAGATTGCAAGAATGAAACTCAAAGATCGCAAGATTAAAACTCAAAGATCGAACGATTGAAACTCAAGATCGCAAGATTGAAACTCAAATATCGCAAGATTGAAACTCAAAGATCGCAAGATTGAAACTCAAAGATCGCAAGATTGAAACTCAAAGATCGCAAGATTGAAACTCAAAGATTGCAAGATTGAAACTCAAAGATCGCAAGATTGAAACTCAAAGATCGCAAGATTGAAACTCAAAGATCGCAAGATTGAAACTCAAAGATCGCAAGATTGAAACTTGAAGATAGCAAGATTGAAACTCAAAGATCGCAAGATTGAAACTCAAAGATCGCAAGATTGAAACTCAAAGATCGCAAGATTGAAACTCAAAGATCGCAAGATTGAAACTCAAAGATTGCTAGATTGAAACTCAAAGATCGCAAGATTGAAACTTAAAGATCGCAAGATTGAAACTCAAAAATCGCAAGATTGAAACTCAAAGATCGCAAGATTGAAACTTGTAGATAGCAAGATTGAAACTCAAAGATCGCAAGATTGAAACTCAAAGATCGCAGGATTGAAACTCAAAGATCGCAAGATTGAAACTCAAAGACCACAAGATTGAAACTCAAAGATTGCAAGATTGAAACTCAAAGATCGCAAGATTTAAACTTGAAAATCGCAAGATTGAAATTCAAAGATAGCAAGTTTGAAACTAAAAGATCGCAAGATTGAAACTCAAAGATCGCAAGATTGAAACTCAATGATCGCAAGCTTGAAACTCAAAGATCGCAAGATTGAAACTCAAAGATCGCAAGATTGAAACCTAAAGATAGCAAGATTGAAACTCAAAGATCGCAAGATTAAAACTCAAAGATCGCGAGATTGAAACTCAAAGATCGCAAGATTGAAACTCAAAGATCACAAGATTGAAACTCAAAGATCGCAAGATTGAAACTAAAAGATCGCAAGATTGAAACTAAAAGATCACAAGATTGAAATTCAAAGATCGCAAGATTGAAACTCAAAGATCGAACGATTGAAACTCAAAGATTGCAAGATTGAAACTCAAAGATCGCAAGATGAAAATTTAAAGATCGCAAGATTGAAACTCAAAGATCGCAAGATTAAAACTCAAAGATCGCAAAATTGAAACTCAAAGATCGCAAGATTAAAACTCAAAAATGGCAAGATTGAAACTCAAAGATTGCAAGATTCAAACTCAAAGATAGGAGGATTGAATCTCAAAGATTGCAAAATTGAAACTTAAAGATTGCAAGAATGAAACTCAAAGATCGCAAGATTAAAACTCAAAGATCGAACGATTGAAACTCAAGGATCGCAAGATTGAAACTCAAATATCGCAAGTTTGAAACTCAAAGATCGCAAGATTGAAACTCAAAGATCGCAAGATTGAAACTCAAAGATCGCAAGATTGAAACTCAAAGATTGCAAGATTGAAACTCAAAGATCGCAAGATTGAAACTTAAAGATCGCAAGATTGAAACTCAAAAATCGCAAGATTGAAACTCAAAGATCGCAAGATTGAAACTTGTAGATAGCAAGATTGAAACTCAAAGATCGCAAGATTGAAACTCAAAGATCGCAAGATTGAAACTCAAAGATCGCAAGATTGAAACTCAAAGATCACAAGATTGAAACTCAAAGATTGCAAGATTGAAACTCAAAGATCGCAAGATTGAAACTTGAAAATCGCAAGATTGAAATTCAAAGATAGCAAGTTTGAAACTAAAAGATCGCAAGATTGAAACTCAAAGATCGCAAGATTCAAACTCAATGATCGCAAGCTTGAAACTCAAAGATCGCAAGATTGAAACTCAAAGATCGCAAGATTGAAACCTAAAGATAGCAAGATTGAAACTCAAAGATCGCAAGATTAAAACTCAAAGATCGCAAGATTGAAACTCAAAGATCGCAAGATTGAAACTCAAAGATCACAAGATTGAAACTCAAAGATCGCTAGATTAAAACTCAAAGATCGCAAGATTGAAACTCGAAGATTGCAAGAATGAAACTCAAAGATGGCAAGATTTAAACTCAATTCGCAAGAATAAATCTCAAAGATGGCAAGATTGAAACTCAACGATCGCAAGATTGAAACTCAATGATCGCAAGAATTAAATTCAAAGATCGCAAGATTGAAACTCAAAGATCGCAAGATTAAAACCCAAAGATCGCAAGATTCAAACTCAAAGATCGCAAAATTGAAACTCAAAGATGGCAAGATTGAAACTCAAAGATCGCAAGACTGAAACTCAAAAATCGTAAGATTTAAAATCAAAGATTGCAAGATTGAAACTCAAAGATCGCAAGATTTAAACTCAAAGATAGCAAGATTGAAACTCAAAGATTGCAAGTTTGAAACTCAAAGATCGAATGATTGAAACTCAAAGATCGCAAGATTGAAACTCAAAGATCGCAAGAATTAAACTCAAAGATCGCAAGATTGAAACTCAAAGATCGCAAGATTGAAACTCAAAGATCGCAAGATTCACCCTCCAGTGGACTCATGAACTTCATTACGCCAGTAGACTCATGGGGTCTTTTAGACCGCATTTTTTTGTTTAGGGTTTTAATAAAGGAAATACTTCTATTTTATCCAAAAAACACCTTTTATTATTTCAATAACATTGTATATATGATTTATACAAATTAATATTACAATTATATAATAAAATAACTGAATTAATTAATTTATTTAATTTTTGAAGTTTTGAATGTTTGATATTTTTATAATAATTATATATTGTTATTTAATAAAAAGTTAATAAAATTACATTTGAATAAGACTTAAATATTGTACAATGCGTATATATACTGTAAAATATACACGCCTTGTTCAGTCGGATGAATTGCTTTCATCTTCTTCGCCAAGATTCTTGGGGTAAAAAAGACCGCACGGTAAAACAAACACACACGCCGAAGCTCGTAAGGTGACTATCTGGTCCCCCTACCCCTCCAGACCTTACGGATGTTGTCCTCGACAAGTAGCAGGAGGGGGGTGTAGTTGTGACTCACGGTCAGCCCTCTGCCAAACAAAATGGCTGCTTGCGGTCTTTTCGCCGGCATGAGTCCACTGGCGGGTTCAAACTCAAAGATCGCAAAATTGAAACTCAAAGATGGCAAGATTGAAACTTAAAGATCGCAAGACCGAAACTCAAAGATCGTAAGATTTAAAATCAAAGATTGCAAGATTGAAACTCAAAGATCGCAAGATTTAAACTCAAAGATAGCAAGATTGAAACTCAAAGATAGCAAGTTTGAAACTCAAATATCGCATGATTGAAACTCAAAAATCGCAAGATTGAAACTCAAAGATCACAAGATTGAAATTCAAAGATCGCAAGATTGAAACTCAAAGATCGAACGATTGAAACTCAAAGATCGCAAGATTGAAACTCAAAGATCGCAAGATTGAAACTTAAAGATAGCAAGATTGAAACTCAAAGATCGCACGATTGAAACTCAAAGAACGCAAGATTGAAACTCAAAGATCGCAAGATTGAAACTCAAAGATCGCAAGATTGAAACTCAAAGATCGCAGGATTGAAACTCAAAGATCGCAAAATTGAAACTCAAAGATCGCAAGATTGAAACTCAAAAATGGCAAGATTGAAACTCAAAGATCACAAGATTGAAACTCAAAGATCGCAAGATTAAAACTCAAAGATCGCAAGATTGAAACTCGAAGATTGCAAGATTGAAATTCAAAGATAGCAAGTTTGAAACTCAAAGATCACAAGATTGAAATTTAAAGATCGCAAGATTGAAACTCAAAGATCGAACGATTGAAACTCAAAGATCGCAAGATTGAAACTTAAAGATAGCAAGATTGAAACTCAAAGATCGCACGATTGAAACTCAAAGAACGCAAGATTGAAACTCAAAGATCGCAAGATTAAAACTCAAAGATTGCAAGATTGAAACTAAAAGATCGCAAGATTGAAACTCAAAGATCGCAAAACTGAAACTCAAAGATCGCAAGATTGAGACTCAAAAATGGCAAGATTGAAACTCAAAGATCACAAGATTGAAACTCAAAGATCGCAAGATTAAAACTCAAAGATCGCAAGATTGAAACTCGAAGATTGCAAGATTGAAATTCAAAGATAGCAAGTTTGAAACTAAAAGATCGCAAGATTGAAACTCAAAGATCGCAAGATTGAAACTCAAAGATCGCAAGATTGAAACTTAAAGATAGCAAGATTGAAACTCAAAGATCGCAAGATTGAAACTCAAAGATCGCAAGATTGAAACTCAAAGATCGCAAGATTGAAACTCAAAGATCACAAGATTGAAACTCAAAGATCGCAAGATTGAAACTCAAAGATCGCAAGATTGAAACTCGAAGATCGCAAGATTGAAATTCAAAGATAGCACGTTTGAAACTAAAAGATCGCAAGATTGAAACTCAAAGATCGCAAGATTGAAACTCAAAGATAGCAATATTGAACCACAAAGATCGCAAGTTTATAACTCAAAGATCGCAAAATTGAAACTCAAAGATGGCAAGATTGAAACTCAAAGATCGCAAGACTGAAACTCAAAGATCGTAAGATTTAAAATCAAAGATTGCAATATTGAACCTCAAAGATTGCAAGATTTAAACTCAAAGATAGCAAGATTGAAACTCAAAGATAGCAAGTTTGAAACTCAAAGATCGCATGATTGAAACTCAAAAATCGCAAGATTGAAACTCAAAGATCACAAGATTGAAATTCAAAGATCGAAAGATTGAAACTCAAAGATCGAACTATTGAAACTCAAAGATCGCAAGATTGAAACTTAAAGATAGCAAGATTGAAACTCAAAGATCGCACGATTGAAACTCAAAGAACGCAAGATTGAAACTCAAAGATCGCAAGATTAAAACTCAAAGATCGCAAGATTGAAACTCAAAGATCGCAAGATTGAAACTCAAAGATCGCAAAATTGAAATTCAAAGATCGCAAGATTGAAACTCAAAAATGGCAAGATTGAAACTCAAAGATCACAAGATTGAAACTCAAAGATAGCAAGATTGAAACTCAAAGATAGCAAGTTTGAAACTCAAAGATCGCATGATTGAAACTCAAAAATCGCAAGATTGAAACTCAAAGATCAGAAGATTGAAATTCAAAGATCGCAAGATTGAAACTCAAAGATCGAACGATTGAAACTCAAAGATCGCAAGATTGAAACTTAAAGATAGCAAGATTGAAACTCAAAGATCGCACGATTGAAACTCAAAGAACGCAAGATTGAAACTCAAAGATCGCAAGATTAAAACTCAAAGATCGCAAGATTGAAACTCAAAGATCGCAAGATTGAAACTCAAAGATCGCAAAATTGAAACTCAAAGATCGCAAGATTGAAATTTAAAAATGGCAAGATTGAAACTCAAAGATCACAAAATTGAAACTCAAAGATCGCAAAATTAAAACTCAAAGATCGCAAGATTGAAACTCGAAGATTGCAAGATTGAAATTCAAAGATAGCAAGATTGAAACTTAAAGATCGCAAGATTGACACTCAAAAATCGCAAGATTGAAACTCAAAGATCGCAAGATTAAAACTTAAAGATAGCAAGATTGAAACTCAAAGATCGCAAGATTGAAACTCAAAGATCGCAAGATTAAAACTCAAAGATCGCAAGATTGAAACTCAAAGATCACAAGATTGAAACTCAAAGATAGCAAGATTAAAACTCAATGATCGCAAGATTGAAAATGAAAGATCGCAAGATTGAAACTCAAAGATCGCAAGACTGAAACTCAAAGATCGTAAGATTTAAAATCAAAGATTGCAAGATTGAAACTCAAAGATCGCAAGATTTAAACTCAAAGATAGCAAGATTGAAACTCAAAGATAGCAAGTTTAAACTCAAAGATCGTATGATTGAAACTCAAAAATCGCAAGATTGAAACTCAAAGATCACAAGATTGAAATTCAAAGATCGCAAGATTGAAACTCAAAGATCGCAAGATTTAAACTCATAGATGGCAAGATTGAAATTCAAAGATCGCTAGATTGAAACTCAAAGATCGCAAGAATAAAACTCAAAGATGGCAAGATTTAAACTCAATTCGCAAGATTAAAACTCAAAGATGGCAAGATTGAAACTCAAAGATCGCAAGATTGAAACTCAAAGATCGCAAGAATTAAACTCAAAGATCGCAAGATTGAAACTCAAAGATCGCAAGATTGAAACTCAAAGATCGCAAGATTCAAACTCAAAGATCGCAAGATTGAAACTCAAAGATCACAAGATTGAAATTCAAAGATCGCAAGATTGAAACTCAAAGATCGCAAGATTTAAACTCATAGATGGCAAGATTGAAATTCAAAGATCGCTAGATTGAAACTCAAAGATCGCAAGAATAAAACTCAAAGATGGCAAGATTTAAACTCAATTCGCAAGATTAAAACTCAAAGATGGCAAGATTGAAACTCAAAGATCGCAAGATTGAAACTCAAAGATCGCAAGAATTAAACTCAAAGATCGCAAGATTGAAACTCAAAGATCGCAAGATTGAAACTCAAAGATCGCAAGATTCAAACTCAAAGATCGCAAAATTGAAACTCAAAGATGGCAAGATTGAAACTTAAAGATCGCAAGACCGAAACTCAAAGATCGTAAGATTTAAAATCAAAGATTGCAAGATTGAAACTCAAAGATCGCAAGATTTAAACTCAAAGATCGCAAAATTGAAACTCAAATATCGCATGATTGAAACTCAAAGATAGCAAGATTGAATCTCAAAGATTGCAAGATTGAAACTTAAAGATTGCAAGATTGAAACTCAAAGATCGCAAGATTAAAACTCAAAGATCGAACGATTGAAACTCAAGGATCGCAAGATTGAAACTCAAAGATCGCAAGATTGAAACTCAAAGATCGCAAGATTGAAACTCAAAGATCGCAAGATTGAAACTCAAAGATCACAAGATTGAAACTCAAAGATCGCAAGATTGAAACTCAAAGATCGCAAGAATGAAACTCAAAAATCGCAAGATTGAAACTCAAAGATCGCAAGATTGAAACTTAAAGATAGCAAGATTGAAACTCAAAGATCGCAAGATTGAAACTCAAAGATCGCAAGATTGAAACTCAAAGATCGCAAGATTGAAACTCAAAGATCACAAGATTGAAACTCAAAGATCGCAAGATTGAAACTCAAAGATCGCAAGATTGAAACTCGAAGATCGCAAGATTGAAATTCAAAGATAGCACGTTTGAAACTAAAAAGATCGCAAGATTGAAACTCAAAGATCGCAAGATTGAAACTCAAAGATAGCAATATTGAACCACAAAGATCGCAAGTTTAAAACTCAAAGATCGCAAAATTGAAACTCAAAGATGGCAAGATTGAAACTCAAAGATCGCAAGACTGAAACTCAAAGATCGTAAGATTTAAAATCAAAGATTGCAAGATTGAAACTCAAAGATTGCAAGATTTAAACTCAAAGATAGCAAGATTAAAACTTAAAGATAGCAAGTTTGAAACTCAAAGATCGCATGATTGAAACTCAAAAATCGCAAGATTGAAACTCAAAGATCACAAGATTGAAATTCAAAGATCGCAAGATTGAAACTCAAAGATCGAACGATTGAAACTCAAAGATCGCAAGATTGAAACTCAAAGATCGCAAGATTAAAACTCAAAGATCGCAAGATTGAAACTCAAAGATCGCAAGATTGAAACTCAAAGATCGCAAAATTGAAACTCAAAGATCGCAAGATTGAAACTAAAAAATGGCAAGATTAAAACTCAAAGATTGCACGATTCAAACTCAAAGATAGCAAGATTGAATCTCAAAGATTGCAAGATTGAAACTTAAAGATTGCAAGATTAAAACTCAAAGATCGCAAGATTGAAACTCAAAGATCGCAAGAATTAAACTCAAAGATCGCAAGATTGAAACTCAAAGATCGCAAGATTGAAACTCAAAGATCGCAAGATTCAAACTCAAAGATCGCAAAATTTAAACTCAAAGATGGCAAGATAGAAACTTAAAGATCGCAAGACCGAAACTCAAAGATCGTAAGATTTAAAATCAAAGATTGCAAGATTGAAACTCAAAGATCGCAAGATTTAAACTCAAAGATAGCAAGATTGAAACTCAAAGATAGCAAGTTTGAAACTCAAATATCGCATGATTGAAACTTAAAAATCGCAAGATTGAAACTCAAAGATCACAAGATTGAAATTCAAAGATCGCAAGATTAAAACTCAAAGATCGAACGATTGAAACTCAAAGATCGCAAGATTGAAATTCAAAGATCGCAAGATTGAAACTTAAAGATCGCAAGATTTAAACTCAAAGATCGCAAAATTGAAACTCAAATATCGCATGATTGAAACTCAAAGATAGCAAGATTGAATCTCAAAGATTGCAAGATTGAAACTTAAAGATTGCAAGATTGAAACTCAAAGATCGCAAGATTAAAACTCAAAGATCGAACGATTGAAACTCAAGGATCGCAAGATTGAAACTCAAAGATTGCAAGATTGAAACTCAAAGATCGCAAGATTGAAACTCAAAGATCGCAAGATTGAAACTCAAAGATCACAAGATTGAAACTCAAAGATCGCAAGATTGAAACTCAAAGATCGCTAGAATGAAACTCAAAAATCGCAAGATTGAAACTCAAAGATCGCAAGATTGAAACTTAAAGATAGCAAAATTGAAACTCAAAGATCACAAGATTGAAACTCAAAGATCGCAAGATTGAAACTCAAAGATCGCAAGATTGAAACTCGAAGATCGCAAGATTGAAATTCAAAGATAGCACGTTTGAAACTAAAAAGATCGCAAGATTGAAACTCAAAGATCGCAAGATTGAAACTCAAAGATAGCAATATTGAACCACAAAGATCGCAAGTTTAAAACTCAAAGATCGCAAAATTGAAACACAAAGATGGCAAGATTGAAACTCAAAGATCGCAAGACTGAAACTCAAAGATCGTAAGATTTAAAATCAAAGATTGCAAGATTGAAACTCAAAGATTGCAAGATTTAAACTCAAAGATAGCAAGATTAAAACTTAAAGATAGCAAGTTTCAAACTCAAAGATCGCATGATTGAAACTCAAAAATCGCAAGATTGAAACTCAAAGATCACAAGATTGAAATTCAAAGATCGCAAGATTGAAACTCAAAGATCGAACGATTGAAACTCAAAGATCGCAAGATTGAAACTTAAAGATAACAAGATTGAAACTCAAAGATCGCACGATTGAAACTCAAAGAACGCCAGATTGAAACTCAAAGATCGCAAGATTAAAACTCAAAGATCGCAAGATTGAAACTCAAAGATCGCAAGATTGAAACTCAAAGATCGCAAAATTGAAACTCAAATATCGCAAGATTGAAACTCAAAAATGGCAAGATTGAAACTCAAAGATTGCAAGATTCAAACTCAAAGATAGCAAGATTGAATCTCAAAGATTGCAAGATTGAAACTTAAAGATTGCAAGATTGAAACTCAAAGATCGCAAGATTAAAACTCAAAGATCGAACGATTGAAACTCAAGGATCGCAAGATTGAAACTTAAAGATACCAAGATTGAAACTCAAAGATCGCAAGATTGAAACTCAAAGATCGCAAGATTGAAACTCAAAGATCGCAAGATTGAAACTCAAAGATCACAAGATTGAAACTCAAAGATCGCAAGATTGAAACTCAAAGATCGCAAGATTGAAACTAGAAGATTGCAAGATTGAAATTCAAAGATAGCAAGTTTGAAACTAAAAGATCGCAAGATTGAAACTCAAAGATCGCAAGATTGAAACTAAAAGATCGCAAGATTGAAACTCAAAGATCACAAGATTGAAATTCAAAGATCGCAAGATTGAAACTCAAAGATCGAACGATTGAAACTCAAAGATTGCAAGATTGAAACTCAAAGATCGCAAGATTAAAACTCAAAGATCGCAAGATTGAAACTCAAAGATCGCAAGATTGAAACTCAAAGATCGCAAAATTGAAACTCAAAGATCGCAAGATTAAAACTCAAAAATGGCAAGATTGAAACTCAAAGATTGCAAGATTCAAACTCAAAGATAGGAGGATTGAATCTCAAAGATTGCAAAATTGAAACTTAAAGATTGCAAGAATGAAACTCAAAGATCGCAAGATTAAAACTCAAAGATCGAACGATTGAAACTCAAGGATCGCAAGATTGAAACTCAAATATCGCAAGTTTGAAACTCAAAGATCGCAAGATTGAAACTCAAAGATCGCAAGATTGAAACTCAAAGATCGCAAGATTGAAACTCAAAGATCGCAAGATTGAAACTCAAAGATCGCAAGATTGAAACTTAAAGATCGCAAGATTGAAACTCAAAAATCGCAAGATTGAAACTCAAGGATCGCAAGATTGAAACTTGTAGATAGCAAGATTGAAACTCAAAGATCGCAAGATTAAAACTCAAAGATCGCAAGATTGAAACTCAAAGATCGCAAGATTGAAACTCAAAGATCACAAGATTGAAACTCAAAGATTGCAAGATTGAAACTCAAAGATCGCAAGATTGAAACTTGAAAATCGCAAGATTGAAATTCAAAAATCGCAAGATTGAAACTCAAAGATCGCAAGATTGAAACTTGTAGATAGCAAGATTGAAACTCAAAGATCGCAAGATTGAAACTCAAAGATCGCAAGATTGAAACTCAAAGATCGCAAGATTGAAACTCAAAGATCACAAGATTGAAACTCAAAGATTGCAAGATTAACACTCAAAGATCGCAAGATTGAAACTTGAAAATCGCAAGATTGAAATTTAAAGATAGCAAGTTTGAAACTAAAAGATCGCAAGATTGAAACTCAAAGATCGCAAGATTGAAACTCAATGATCGCAAGCTTGAAACTCAAAGATCGCAAGATTGAAACTCAAAGATCGCAAGATTGAAACCTAAAGATAGCAAGATTGAAACTCAAAGATCGCAAGATTAAAACTCAAAGATCGCAAGATTGAAACTCAAAGATCGCAAGATTGAAACTCAAAGATCACAAGATTGAAACTCAAAGATCGCTAGATTAAAACTCAAAGATCGCAAGATTGAAACTCGAAGATTGCAAGATTGAAATTCAAAGATAGCAAGTTTGAAACTAAAAGATCGCAAGATTGAAATTCAAAGATCGCATGATTGAAACTCAAAGATCGCAAGATTTAACTCATAGATGGCAAGATTGAAATTCAAAGATCGCTAGATTGAAACTCAAAGATCGCAAGAATGAAACTCAAAGATGGCAAGATTTAAACTCAATTCGCAAGATTAAAACTCAAAGATGGCAAGATTGAAACTCAACGATCGCAAGATTGAAACTCAATGATCGCAAGAATTAAATTCAAAGATCGCAAGATTGAAACTCAAACATCGCAAGATTGAAACTCAAAGATCGCAAGATTCAAACTCAAAGATCGCAAAATTGAAACTCAAAGATGGCAAGATTGAAACTCAAAGATCGCAAGACTGAAACTCAAAAATCGTAAGATTTAAAATCAAAGATTGCAAGATTGAAACTCAAAGATCGCAAGATTTAAACTCAAAGATAGCAAGATTGAAACTCAAAGATTGCAAGTTTGAAACTCAAAGATCGAATGATTGAAACTCAAAGATCGCAAGATTGAAACTCAAAGATCGCAAGAATTAAACTCAAAGATCGCAAGATTGAAACTCAAAGATCGCAAGATTGAAACTCAAAGATCGGAAGATTCAAACTCAAAGATTGCAAAATTGAAACTCAAAGATGGCAAGATTGAAACTTAAAGATCGCAAGACCGAAACTCAAAGATCGTAAGATTTAAAATCAAAGATTGCAAGATTGAAACTCAAAGATCGCAAGATTTAAACTCAAAGATAGCAAGATTGAAACTCAAAGATAGCAAGTTTGAAACTCAAATATCGCATGATTGAAACTCAAAAATCGCAAGATTGAAACTCAAAGATCACAAGATTGAAATTCAAAGATCGCAAGATTGAAACTCAAAGATCGAACGATTGAAACTCAAAGATCGCAAGATTGAAATTCAAAGATCGCAAGATTGAAACTCAAAGATCGCAAGATTTAAACTCAAAGATCGCAAAATTGAAACTCAAATATCGCATGATTGAAACTCAAAGATAGCAAGATTGAATCTCAAAGATTGCAAGATTGAAACTTAAAGATTGCAAGATTGAAACTCAAAGATCGCAAGATTAAAACCCAAAGATCGAACGATTGAAACTCAAGGATCGCAAGATTGAAACTCAAAGATCGCAAGATTGAAACTCAAAGATCGCAAGATTGAAACTCAAAGATCGCAAGATTGAAACTCAAAGATCACAAGATTGAAACTCAAAGATCGTAAGATTGAAACTCAAAGATCGCAAGAATGAAACTAAAAAATCGCAAGATTGAAACTCAAAGATCGCAAGATTGAAACTTAAAGATAGCAAGATTGAAACTCAAAGATCGCAAGATTGAAACTCAAAGATCGCAAGATTGAAACTCAAAGATCGCAAGATTGAAACTCAAAGATCACAAGATTGAAACTCAAAGATCGCAAGATTGAAACTCAAAGATCGCAAGATTGAAAATCTAACTCCCTCAATCAAACCCCGCACTCATAAATCCAACCCATTTCACTATATATACACTCAAATAACTACTAATACCACAAACTAACTAAACTTTCAACACAACTCACTCATATATACCAAAAATCATCACCAATCCCACGATGCGTTAGAGATATTTTGGTTGTCTAGGTGTGAATATCGCTCTCTACTACTATCGCTAGAGCCGGGGGGTTAGATATATATATATATAGAGATAGGCTCTACATCAAAACACCTATCATCAAGATAGGAGTGTTTTTTCCACTGCGCTGATGATTTGTGGGGGTGTATCGCGTAAGGTCGAGAGTGTGTGTGTGTGTGTGTGAGCAGTGTGAGTGGGGCGGAGTACTTATGTCGCGTGTGTGGTGTGTGCGGGATTTGTTGTGTGAGAGTATGTGTATCACTCAATGAACTCTTCCCTGTATTGAACACTCCCACAAACTCAAAGATTGAAACCAACGCATCACAAGATAGGCAATTCACTCACACGCTCTAGCAACTCACCGCACTCCATCCCCAACAACGCTTAGAACCTATTAGATATGTGGAAACTCAAAGTATCGTCAATGACTTGTAACCCTATAGTATGTGATTGCCTCTGAGAGATAGATAGATATATAGAGAGAGACAATTCCTTGATCGGATCTCGATCACACATGGGCAGCTTGAATCAAAAGAAACGCAAGATTGAAAACTCAAAGATCGCAAGATTAAAACTCAAAGATCGCAAGATTGAAACTCAAAGATCGCAGGATTGAAACTCAAAGATCGCAAAATTGAAACTCAAAGATCGCAAGATTGAAACTCAAAAATGGCAAGATTGAAACTCAAAGATCACAAGATTGAAACTCAAAGATCGCAAGATTAAAACTCAAAGATCGCAAGATTGAAACTCGAAGATTGCAAGATTGAAATTCAAAGATAGCAAGTTTGAAACTCAAAGATCACAATATTGAAATTTAAAGATCGCAAGATTGAAACTCAAAGATCGAACGATTGAAACTCAAAGATCGCAAGATTGAAACTTAGAGATAGCAAGATTGAAACTCAAAGATCGCACGATTGAAACTCAAAGAACGCATGATTGAAACTCAAAGATCGCAGGATTAAAACTCAAAGATCGCAAGATTGAAACTCAAAGATCGCAAGATTAAAACTCAAAGATCGCAAAATTGAAACTCAAAGATCGCAAGATTGAAACTCAAAAATGGCAAGATTGAAACTCAAAGATCACAAGATTGAAACTCAAAGATCGCAAGAATAAAACTCAAAGATCGCAAGATTGAAACTCGAAGATTTCAAGATTGATATTCAAGGATAGCAAGTTTGAAACTAAAAGATCGCAAGATTGAAACTCAAAGATCGCAAGATTGAAACTCAAAGATCGCAAGATTGAAGCTTAAAGATAGCAAGATTGAAACTCAAAGATCGCAAGATTGAAACTCAAAGATCGCAAGATTGAAACTCAAAGATCGCAAGATTGAAACTCAAAGATCACAAGATTGAAACTCAAAGATCGCAAGATTGAAACTCAAAGATCGCAAGATTGAAACTCGAAGATCGCAAGGTTGAACTTCAAAGATAGCACGTTTGAAACTAAAAGATCGCAAGATTGAAACTCAAAGATCGCAAGATTGAAACTCAAAGATAGCAATATTGAACCACAAAGATCGCAAGTTTAAAACTCAAAGATCGCAAAATTGAAACTCAAAGATGGCAAGATTGAAACTCAAAGATCGCAAGACTGAAACTCAAAGATCGTAAGATTTAAAATCAAAGATTGCAAGATTGAAACTCAAAGATCACAAGATTGAAACTCAAAGATCGCAAGATTGAAACTCAAAGATCGCAAGATTGAAACTCGATGATTGCAAGATTGAAATTCAAAGATGGCAAGATTGAAATTCAAAGATCGCAAGATTGAAACTCAAAGATCGCAAGATTGAAACTCAAAGATCGCAAGATTGAAACTCAAAGATCACAAGATTGAAACTCAAAGATTGCAAGATTGAAACTCAAAGATCGCAAGATTGAAACTTGAAGATCGCAAGATTGAAATTCAAAGATAGCAAGTTTGAAACTAAAAGATCGCAAGTTTGAAACTAAAAGATCGCAAGATTGAAACTTAAAGATCGCATGATTGAAACTCAAAGATCGCAAGATTTAATTTATAGATGGCAAGATTGAAATTCAAAGATCGCTAGATTGAAACTCAAAGATCGCAAGAATGAAACTCAAAGATGGCAAGATATAAACTCAATTCGCAATATTAAAACTCAAAGATGGCAAGATTGAAACTCAAAAATCGCAAGATTGAAACTCAATGATCGCAAGAATTAAATTCAAAGATCGCAAGATTGAAACTCAAAGATCGCAAGATTGAAACTCAAAGATCGCAAGATTCAAACTCAAAGATCGCAAAATTGAAACTCAAAGATGGCAAGATTGAAACTCAAAGATCGCAAGACTGAAACTCAAAAATCGTAAGATTTAAAATCAAAGATTGCAAGATTGAAACTCAAAGATCGCAAGATTGAAACTCAAAGATCGCAAGATTGAAACTCAAAGATCGCAAGATTGAAACTCAAAGATCACAAGATTGAAACTCAAAGATTGCAAGATTGAAACTCAAAGATCGCAAGATTGAAACTTGAAGATCGCAAGATTGAAATTCAAAGATAGCAAGTTTGAAACTAAAAGATCACAAGATTGAAACTCAAAGATCGCAAGATTGAAACTCAATGATCGCAAGATTGAAACTCAAAGATCGCAAGATTGAAACTCAAAGATCGCAAGATTGAAACTTAAAGATAGCAAGATTGAAACTCAAAGATCGCAAGATTAAAACTCGAAGATCGCAAGATTGAAACTCAAATATCGCAAGATTGAAACTCAAAGATCACAAGATTGAAACTCAAAGATCGCAAGATTGAAACTCAAAGATCGCAAGATTGAAACTCGATGATTGCAAGATTGAAATTCAAAGATGGCAAGATTGAAATTCAAAGATCGCAAGATTGAAACTCAAAGATCGCAAGATTGAAACTCAAAGATCGCAAGATTGAAACTCAAAGATCACAAGATTGAAACTCAAAGATTGCAAGATAGAAACTCAAAGATCGCAAGATTGAAACTTCAAGATCGCAAGATTGAAATTCAAAGATAGCAAGTTTGAAACTAAAAGATCGCAAGATTGAAACTCAAAGATCGCAAGATTGAAACTCAATGATCGCAAGATTGAAACTCAAAGATCGCAAGATTGAAACTCAAAGATCGCAAGATTGAAACCTAAAGATAACAAGATTGAAACTCAAAGATCGCAAGATTAAAACTCAAAGATCGCAAGATTGAAACTCAAAGATCGCAAGATTGAAACTCAAAGATCACAAGATTGAAACTCAAAGATCGCAAGATTGAAACTCAAAGATCGCAAGATTGAAACTCGAAGATTGCAAGATTGAAATTCAAAGATAGCAAGTTTGAAACTAAAAGATCGCAAGATTGAAATTCAAAGATCGCATGATTGAAACTCAAAGATCGCAAGATTTAACTCATAGATGGCAAGATTGAAATTCAAAGATCGCTAGATTGAAACTCAAAGATCGCAAGAATGAAACTCAAAGATGGCAAGATTTAAACTCAATTCGCAAGAATAAAACTCAAAGATGGCAAGATTGAAACTCAAAGATAGCAAGTTTGAAACTCAAAGATCGCATGATTGAAACTCAAAGATCACAAGATTGAAATTCAAAGATCGCAAGATTGAAACTCAAAGATCGATTGATTGAAACTCAAAGATCGCAAGATTGAAACTCAAAGATCGCAAGATTGGAACTCTAAGATCGCAAGATTGAAACTCAAAGATCGCAAAATTGAAACTCAAAGATCGCAAGATTGAAAGTCAAAAATGGCAAGATTGAATCTCAAAGATTGCAAGATTGAAACTTAAAGATTGCAAGATTGAAACTCAAAGATCGCAAGATTAAAACTCAAAGATCGAACGATTGAAACTCAAGGATCGCAAGTTTGAAACTCAAAGATCGCAAGATTGAAACTCAAAGATCGCAAGATTGAAACTCAAAGATCGAACGATTGAAACTCAAAGATCGCAAGATTGAAAATCAAAGATCGCAAGATTGAAACTCAATGATCGCAAGAATTAAATTCAAAGATCGCAAGATTGAAACTCAAAGATCGCAAGATAGAAACTCAAAGATCGCAAGATTCAAACTCAAAGATCGCAAAATTGAAACTCAAAGATGGCAAGATTGAAACTCAAAGATCGCAATACTGAAACTCAAAAATCGTAAGATTTAAAATCAAAGATTGCAAGATTGAAACTCAAAGATCGCAAGATTTAAACTCAAAGATAGCAAGATTGAAACTCAAAGATTGCAAGTTTGAAACTCAAAGATCGAATGATTGAAACTCAAAGATCGCAAGATTGAAACTCAAAGATCGCAAGAATTAAACTCAAAGATCGCAAGATTGAAACTCAAAGATCGCAAGATTGAAACTCAAAGATCGCAAGATTCAAACTCAAAGATCGCAAAATTGAAACTCAAAGATGGCAAGATTGAAACTTAAAGATCGCAAGACCGAAACTCAAAGATCGTAAGATTTAAAATCAAAGATTGCAAAATTAAAACTCAAAGATCGAAAGATTTAAACTCAAAGATAGCAAGATTGAAACTCAAAGATAGCAAGTTTGAAACTCAAATATCGCATGATTGAAACTCAAAAATCGCAAGATTGAAACTCAAAGATCACAAGATTGAAATTCAAAGATCGCAAGATTGAAACTCAAAGATCGAACGATTGAAACTCAAAGATCGCAAGATTGAAATTCAAAGATCGCAAGATTGAAACTCAAAGATCGCAAGATTTAAACTCAAAGATCGCAAAATTGAAACTCAAATATCGCATGATTGAAACTCAAAGATAGCAAGATTGAATCTCAAAGATTGCAAGATTGAAACTTAAAGATTGCAAGATTGAAACTCAAAGATCGCAAGAATAAAACCCAAAGATCGAACGATTGAAACTCAAGGATCGCAAGATTGAAACTCAAAGATCGCAAGATTGAAACTCAAAGATCGCAAGATTGAAACTCAAAGATCGCAAGATTGAAACTCAAAGATCGCAAGATTGAAACTCAAAGATCACAAGATTGAAACTCAAAGATCGTAAGATTGAAACTCAAAGATCGCAAGAATGAAACAGAAAAATCGCAAGATTGAAACTCAAAGATCGCAAGATTGAAATTTAAAGATAGCAAGATTGAAACTCAAAGATCGCAAGATTGAAACTCAAAGATCGCAAGATTGAAACTCAAAGATCGCAAGATTAAACTCAAAGATCACAAGATTAAAACTCAAAGATCGCAAGATTGAAACTCAAAGATCGCAAGATTGAAACTCGAAGATCGCAAGATTGAAATTCAAAGATAGCACGTTTGAAACTAAAAGATCGCAAGATTGAAACTCAAAGATCGCAAGATTGAAACTCAAAGATAGCAATATTGAACCACAAAGATCGCAAGTTTAAAACTCAAAGATCGCAAAATTGAAACTCAAAGATGGCAAGATTGAAACTCAAAGATCGCAAGACTGAAACTCAAAGATCGTAAGATTTAAAATCAAAGATTGCAAGATTGAAACTCAAAGATTGCAAGATTTAAACTCAAAGATAGCAAGATTGAAACTCAAAGATAGCAGGTTTGAAACTCAAAGATCGCATGATTGAAACTCAAAAATCGCAAGATTGAAACTCAAAGATCACAAGATTGAAATTCAAAGATCGCAAGATTGAAACTTAAAGATCGAACGATTGAAACTCAAAGATCGCAAGATTGAAACTTAAAGATAGCAAGATTGAAACTCAAAGATCGCACGATTGAAACTCAAAGAACGCAAGATTGAAACTCAAAGATCGCAAGATTAAAACTCAAAGATCGCAAGATTGAAACTCAAAGATCGCAAGATTGAAACTCAAAGATCGCAAAATTGAAACTCAAAGATCGCAAGATTGAAACTTAAAAATGGCAAGATTGAAACTCAAAGATCACAAGATTGAAACTCAAAGATCGCAAGATTAAAACTCAAAGATCGCAAGATTGAAACTCGAAGATTGCAAGATTGAAATTCAAAGATAGCAAGTTTGAAACTCAAAGATCACAAGATTGAAATTCAAAGATCGCAAGATTGAAACTCAAAGATCGAACGATTGAAACTCAAAGATCGCAAGATTGAAACTTAAAGATAGCAAGATTGAAACTCAAAGATCGCACGATTGAAACTCAAAGAACGCAAGATTGAAACTCAAAGATCGCAAGATTAAAACTCAAAAGATCGCAAGATTGAAACTCAAAGATCGCAAGATTGAAACTCAAAGATCGCAAAATTGAAACTCAAAGATCGCAAGATTGAAACTCAAAAATCGCAAGATTGAAACTCAAAGATCACAAGATTGAAACTCAAAGATCGCAAGATTAAAACTCAAAGATCGCAAGATTGAAACTCGAAGATTGCAAGATTGAAATTCAAAGATAGCAAGTTTGAAACTAAAAGATCGCAAGATTGAAACTCAAAGATCGCAAGATTGAAACTCAAAGATCGCAAGATTGAAACTCAAAGATCGCAAGATTGAAACTCAAAGATCGCATGATTGAAACTCAAAGATAGCAAGATTGAAACTCAAAGATCGCAAGAGGAAACTTAAAGATCAAGATTGAAACTCAAAGATCGCAAGATTAAACTCAAAGTTTGCAAAATTAAACTAAAAAGTAGAAATTTGAAATTTTAAAATGGAAATTGAAAATCAAAGATAAAGATTGAAACTAAAAATCGCAAGTTTAAACTCAAGATAAAGATTAAATTCAAAGTTTAAAAGTTTTAAAAATAAAAGTTTGAAATTTAAAACCAAAAGATAAAAGATTGAAATTAAAAAAGCAAGTTTGAAACTCAAAGATCGAAGATTGAAACAAAAACGAAAGATTAAAACTAAAGATAAAAGTTTTAAATCAAAATCAAAAGATTAAAACCCAAAAAGACGAAATTGAAATCAAAGTGCAAAATTAAAATAAAGATGCAAGATTGAAACTAAAAAATGCAATTTGAAACTAAAAAACCAAAATTGAAACTCAAAGTGAAAGATTAAACCCAAAAAATTTAAAAAATTTTAAAAAACTCAAAGATCCAATTAAACTCAAATCGCAAGTTTTAAAATAAAAAATAAAGATTAAAATTTAAAGTTTCCAAGATTGAAACTCAAAGATCGCAAGATTGAAACTCAAAGATATGCAAGATTGAAACTAAAGATGAAAGTTGAAACTCAAAAATCGAAAGATTAAAAAATTTAAAAAAGCAAGATTGAAAACTAAAAAGATCGAAGATTAAACTAAAAGATCGCAAGATTAAATAAAGATGCAAGTTTGGGAAACTCAAGATCCAAAATTGAAAAAAGAGCAAGATTGAAATCAAAAATGCAAGATTAAAACAAAAAGATCCAAGATTGAAATAAAAAGATGAAAGTTAAAATAAAGATCGCAAATTGAAACTAAAAGATGCAAGTTTAAAAAAATAAAAATGAAAATTTAAACCCCAAAAAGACCCAAAGATTAAAACTAAAAGATGCAATTAAACTCAAAGATCGAAAAGATTAAACTCAAGATGCAAGATTGAAATTCAAAGATGCAAGGAAACTAAAGATCGCAAAAAGAAACTCAAAGATGGAAAGTTTAAACTCTTTTTCGCAATTTAAAAACTCAAGATGGCAAGTTTAAAATCAAAAATGCAATTGAAACTAAAAGATGCAAAAATTTTTTAAAAATCGCAAATTTTAAAACTCAAAGATGAAAAGTTTGAAATCAAAAAAATGAAAATTAAAAATCAAAGTCGCAAATTAAAACTCAAAGATGGAAAGATTGAAATAAAAGATCGAAAGATAAATAAAAAATCGAAAATTTAAATCAAGTTTGCAAGTTTGAAACTAAAAAGATGAAAGTTTAAAACTCAAAAATGAAGATTAAAATCAAAGTTTGCAAGTTGAAACCAAAGATCGCAGATTAAATTAAAGATAGCAAGATTAAAACTCAAAGATGCAAGTTGAAACTCAAAGATCGCAAGATTGAAACTAAAGATGCAAGTTGAAATCAAAGATCCAGATTAAAATAAAAGTTTGCAAGATTGAAACTCAAAGATCGAAAGATTAAAATTTTAGTCCAAGATTAAAATTCAAAATGCAAGTTTGAAACAAAAGATCGCAAGTTTGAAACTAAGATCGAAAGATTGAAAAAAAATGATGCAAAAAAAATTTGAAACTAAAAGATCGCAAGATTAAAACCCAAAAAGATGCAAGATTGAAACTAAAGATGAAAGATTGAATCAAAGATGAAAGATTAAATTTAAGTTTAAAGATTGAAACTCAAAGATCGCAAAATTGAAACCAAAGACCCAAAGTTTGAAACTCAAAGATCGCAAGATTGAAACTCAAAGATAAGTTGAAACTCAAGTGCAAGATTGAAAATCAAAGATCGCAAGATTGAAACTCAAGATCGCAAGAATTAAATTCAAAGATCGCAAGATTGAAACTCAAAGATAACCAAAGATAAGAAAACTCAAAGATCGCAAGATTAAACTAAAAGATCGCAAATTTGAAACTCAAAGATGGCAAGTTTGGGAAACTAAAAGATCGCAATAACTGAAATCAAAAAATCGTGAAGATTTAAATCAAAGATTCAAGTTTTTGAAAACTCAAAGATCGAAGATTAAACTCAAAGGATAAGCAAGATTGAAACTCAAAGATAGCAAGTTTGAAAATCAAAGATCGCATGATTGAAACTCAAAAATCGCAAGATTGAAACTCAAAGATCACAAGATTGAAATTCAAAGATCGAAAGATTGAAACTCAAAGATCGAACGATTCAAACTGAAAGATCGCAAGATTGAAACTCAAAGATCGCAAGATTGAAACTCAAAGATCGCACGATTGAAACTCAAAGAACGCAAGATTTGAAACTCAAAGATCGCAAGATTAAAACTCAAAGATCGCAAGATTGAAACTCAAAGATCGCAAGATTGAAACTCAAAGATCGCAAAATTGAAACTCAAAGATCGCAAGATTGAAACTCAAAAATGGCAAGATTGAAACTCAAAGATCACAAGATTGAAACTCAAAGATAGCAAGATTGAAACTCAAAGATAGGCAAGTTTGAAACTCAAAAGATCGCATGATTGAAACTCAAAATCACAAATCTCGTAAGACCGAAATCAAAGATCGTAAGATATAAAATCAAAGATTGCAAGATTGAAACTCAAAGATGCAAGATTTAAACTCAAAGATGAAAAAGTTTTGAACTCAAAGATAGCAAGTTTGAAACTCAAATATCGCATGATTGAATTTCAAAATCGCAAGTTTTGAAACTCAAGATCCAAGATTGAAATTCAAAAAACGCAAGATTGAAACTCAAAGATCGAACGATTGAAACTCAAAGATCGCAAGATTGAAATTCAAAGATCGCAAGATTGAAACTCAAAGATCGCAAGATTAAAACTCAAAGATCGCAAGATTGAAACTCAAAGATCGCAAGATTGAAACTCAAAGATCGCAAAATTGAAACTCAAAGATCGCAAGATTGAAACTTAAAAATAGCAAGATTGAAACTCAAAGATCACAAGATGAACTCAAAGATCGCAAGATTAAAACTCAAAGATCGCAAGATTGAAACTCGAAGATTGCAAGATTGAAATTCAAAGATAGCAAGTTTGAAACTCAAAGATCACAAGATTGAAATTCAAAGATCGCAAGATTGAACTCAAGATCGAACATGAACTAAGATCGCAAGATTGAAACTTAAGATAGCAAGATTGAAACTCAAAGATCGCAACGATTGAAACTCAAAGACGCAAGATTGAAACTCAAAGATAGCAAGATTAAAACTCAAAGATCGCAAGATTGAAACTCAAAGATCGCAAGATTGAAACTCAAAGATCGCAAAATTGAAACTCAAAGATCGCAAGATTGAAACTCAAAAATGGCAAGATTGAAACTCAAAGATCACAAGTATGAACTCAAAGATCGCAAGATTAAAACTCAAAGATCGCAAGATTGAAACTCGAAGATTGCAAGATTGAAATTCAAAGATAGCAAGTTTGAAACTAAAAGATCGCAAGATTGAAACTCAAAGATCGCAAAGATTGAAACTCAAAGATCACAAGTATGAAACTTAAAGATAGCAAGATTGAAACTCAAAGAT
>JAQJVL010006805.1:0-27125 GCA_035578905.1 Stictocephala bisonia | reverse complement strand
ATTCTCAACGTTGACACCTATTATATATATATATCAATGAATAAAAAAATGTATAGTTTCTTCCCACATCTGCCAGTTTTGAAAATATCTGATTTCTAAAACTTTAACAATGTTTAGAGACATTTTCTTTAAAACCTTATTTACCATCTTCGAAGTTGAATCGATAAAACATCTTATATATACAGTTCTACAAATACTTTTATCATGTCTAATCTAAATTTAATTTTATTTCGAGAATTGTCGAAATTCACTTCGAAACACACTTAATTAACATATATAAATCCATACAAGTAAGTATTACTTTGTCTGTCATGTAATTAATTATAATCACGGTAATTCTGTGATTATATATTGGTTTCAGACTGTCTCCATTATTGAATTAAACTAGTAGGTAGAGATCGTAGGTTATGTTCTAGAACCCAGTAATATGCCTATATTATAACAAGAAATTACTTTAGAAATTACTTAATTATCTTTGAAATTTATTTGCTGGCATTGGATTGTTCATGGTTGGTCAATTTGTTGGACATTTCCAATGCCTCAAGTATTATAAGAAACAAACACAACGAATTCCGTTCATCTTTAGGTGTTATTTACTACTACCATTGATTTTACTATATCTATGTATTGTATGTGTAGTAAAATCAATGCTACTACCCAGTGGCGGCAGAACCATCTAGACTAACATTAAGATATTCAATCTATGGTAAAATTGATATAATAACAACTATCTAATATTGTTTCTAGTATTTTAAAATGTTACCATAAAATATACTTCCCTTATACTCTAGTTAAGTGCTAGGTCAAATTAAAATGTAATTATCGGGTATGTTAATTTTCAAAATTGTCCACCCTCGTTCCACTGATACTACCTTAGCTTACGTTTAAAAATAATGTACCCATATCGATGCAATAAAACCCTTTAAAAAGACATGCTTATTGGTTACGATTCACTCTTATTCAGTCACGTCTTCCTATAGACCATCTCACAACATAGCACACAACAAAATATACACAGAACAGATTATTAAATAGAAAAAATAATTAATAATCTGTTATGTGTATATTGTTGATTAATGACGTTTCCATATTTTGTTCTTTGTATCTTATATTTTGTTATATGTGAGGTAGTTCATAAGAAGACCAGCCGTACTCTATAGGTATGTAGTTTCTTAAGGTATTGATATGGGTTGGTTTGTACAACAATGTTAGTGTTAAATGTAGCTAAGTTAGTTACACCAGACGTATAAACCTACATTGAATCATTGGAAATCTCCATCAAGTATACAAATTTATTACTGTTAGTTTTATTTTGTTATTGTAATAATATGCAATGTCAAATACTGCAACATCCACGTGATACATGGGTGGACCTAAATGTTGCAGGTCCTTGAGCTGATGAAGGAGGTGGCGGAGGACGAAGACTCTAGCGACATCTCCGGGTACCACAGCGACAGCGACAGTGCCATCATGATGTCCGGAAACTCTCCCTACGTCAGCAAGCGAGCGAGGCACAACTTCCTCACCAGATCTGGTAAATGTCCATCCACAGATTGATGTGGCTAGACCATTCTTATGACCGGAGTTGTTCATCAGATTTGTGTAGTTTAGGGAACTAATGCTTAGATATATTTGCCCTGAAATTGTGAATAAAATTACAATTTTACGTTCAAAGGTTTCGACTATTCTCACTCCTCTTAATTCATTTATTTATTGAGACACGCTAATCATCAAGAAATGGGTGAATATTCATTTCGAATGAGTGTGATTAATCTAGACGAGTAAATGTAGTCATTGTTACAATCTAAGGCTGATTATTCGTTACAAAGTGCCATTATGTAATAGCCCAATGACAAATGAACAGCCGATTTCTTCTAAAACTGGCCTTCACGCCTTCAACTCAACAAATCTTGAGGTTCTTTCACACCATGCATAACTTATTCAAATTCAAGCCAAATTTCTGTCCTTTTAGAAGCACTTTCTTTTTCATTGTCCTACAGGAAAGATGTGACAAACTACAGTTTCACCAACTCGCGTGTTACTTTGAACATGGCTATTGATTGATTGGTAACTCTAATCTTAAGTTAACAGAAATATTGCTTTAGTAATGCTTGAGGACTTTGAGGTTATCTTAAACTGTTGAAGGAGTAAGCCTACTGCAGTAACAAGCAACAAATTAGAAAGATCTTCCGCCTACATTTCGAAGTAGACAACATTTTTAGAATCGTTGTTAATATATTTATTCTAAATTTAGTGAAATCAACAGGAAGGTAGAGGTTATACTTTATTGGAAGGAATTCACCTTTATCAATACATCACATTATTAGCCATACATCACATTTGAACATTACAGAATTCAGAAACACTTTATTGAGAATAGCATATGCGCCGCATAATTGCGTAAATTATTCCAATCTATACATTGTTAGATTTACAGTAATATTCTTTTGTTTTACTCTTTTCACAATTTGAATTGTTTTATTTCATTTACTTTTACAAGGTTTAAAGGAACATGCCAATTAAAGATTGTATCAGTGAAAGATCGCAAGGGTGTAAGTATTGAGATTGGACTTCTGAAAGGAGACAGGGCAAATTGAATATGTTCATAGAACTACAAAGCAAGTGAAGCGTTTATAGGTCGAACGATTAGATCGACTTGTGGCGGTAGGTTTAGACGTGTCAAACCGTTTTGGCTGTCCAGCCAGAAGTGGCTCGTGCATGAAGGCTGGCATTGCTTTTCCCCTCTACTTCTTCTTCTCAAGCGTAGCGACACAGAAGAAAAAATGGTAATGACCAAGGCTAGTGCCCAAAATAAAACAAATGGAAGCGATCTTCTGGCCCGTTTGCTGGAGGATGCCTACTTTCTATTTCTTTAATCAATATAAATAAAAAGTTCGACTCTAGATTCAACATTTCTTTATTCATTAATGTAACAAATTTGTACATTGAATATAGACATACAATACAAATGTATTTACAAACTAGAGGATTAAAAATAAAGTCTTAAAATTAAAACAATAATTAATATTACATTATAACTAATAACAAATAAAATCTGTTTTTATTAGTAAAATATTATTATTAAATATTTATATTATTAAATTGAATATTATTAGTAAAATCACCTATCCAGTTCAAAAAATTCTTGTGTTGAATGCAATGGTCTTGCCATGAGATATTCTTGTAGGTTTGTGAAATTTATTTGAGATAAAACCCTAAATTGTGCTAATATAATTTTCTACCTAAACGGGTGTTGTAAAATATGAATTTAATTTTCTGTTGAAGTGGGAGTATGAAATTGTTTTAAAACTTTTTATTTATGACATTTAACCATAGAAGAATAGGCTATATATATATATACACATCTATGGCTTTCAAAGTCAGCTACCCAACTAATACAAATCTTTTAAATCAGACCAATAAACAAAATCTACAGTACAAAGTAAATTAAATGTCTTAGTGTTTTAGTTAATAAACGTTGTCTTAGTGTTTACCAAATTGATCTCCCGTCAGAGCTTAATCCAGGTTTCATAACCATTCAACACATGCTTCTCCGATTGATTGAAAACCAGTTAATCCCCACTGAAAAGAACGCAATCATTAATCATGTAGTCCATAGTTCGAATGTTGACTCTGAAATCATATGACAGATTATTTATTAGTCCCCACTTATATATCCAGTAGTTGCATCTTCCCAAACCTGTGCAAACACAAATCATGCTCACCCACTAAAAACTCCTGTCTGCACCATTATCTTTCATTATTATGATGATGTGTATATATATATATATATATATATATATATATATATATATATATACATACATCTGTTATCCCTATATTAGCTGTACATCATCGGTATTATTTGTTTAATATATTAGTTAATTGTAATTATCACAAACAGATTTTATTTTTTGTTTAAGAGTGTGCAGAGTCTGTCGGCCATGCTGGTTTTAATCCCACAAGAACAATGTTATTTTCGAACCGGACATACGATTATGCGTATTCAAACTAAACAGTTATTTTTAACGGATTTTCCAAACAAACTGCATTTAATCAAGAATGATATTGCGTGTTGGAATTGCTTTGCGAATTCCCTAATTAGGTATATAGACAAAAATGTAACAAATAATTAGTGCAAAGTTTTTAATTTCACCAATTTTTCAAAACTAGGCGTATGTATTCAAAATATCAAAAGCAAATCTAATGCACAAAATGATAACGTTTAAAATGACGCCTCATACACAACTTTTGGACGATAAATAACAAAAAAAATGTGGATTCGCAAATAACATTGTTCCAAGGGCCAACATGACCGACAGCCTCTGCAGACTCTTAAACATTTGATTAAAAGTGATAGATGAATTTAAAAAATCATCTATCTCAGCTAGCTTAGGTGATATGGATATTAATAGAGTATAACATATTCAGGTATCCTTTAAATAGTTTCAAATTATGATAAATTGAAGGACTGAGATTTCAGTTTCTGGTGTTATAGGAATACTGATATGCTTTTACAAGTTGTTCTTTAAAGTAAGAAATCTTCAAACAAAACATGTAGATATCAGGTGTGGTTAGTAAGCTTAATTCTTTAAAATGAACTAACTATACATGATTCGGCTGGTTTTGTTTTTAAAATACATCTTACAGCTCTTTTTTGGAGAACAAAAATATGTTTATTGTAAATAGGTTTGTCCCAGAGTACGACTGAATACCTTATCAAACCAAAGTAAACCAGCTTAGACAAAGCAATGTTATTTAGGTAAAAAATGCCTCTCACAACAAAGGGTTGGCAGAAAGTTTTTTAGCCAATTATTTATCAACACGGTGGGTCCACCTGAGACCACCTTGTTATATAATTGAGAGCCTCACTCCAAAGTAATCAACAAACTGAGATTCCTCGATCACATGTTTAAAACAATGGAAGCTTTAATCAAATAAATGGAAGCTTTAATCAAATAAACACACTACTGTTTTACTTATTCTATTTGCTAGAATGCTGTTTTGATTGTTGCAGTAAGATCAGGCAGCCACCGTAGTGGGCGCACCTGTCTTGTCCTCAGCACAGCCGGCTCGAGCAAGAGCTCTGACAGCCCTCCCAATACAGACAATTGCAGTAATAGTGCAGGTAAATATAACAAATAACCTGCAATTGTTGTGAAGCCAATAGATTCCCCACAAAAATGTTATATAGAAGTAAAATTTTAATCTTGTAAAAGTCAAACATTAATAAGCTGAATTTTTTCTCAATTATGCTATTAACTTGTTAAAATACTCTATGCAAAAACTTAAAGAACCATCATAATAGAAATAGCAATTTTTTTATATGTTTTATTTTTGTAAATGAATTAAATCTGTTCATGTAGCACATTCATATTTTAATATGTGGTTGATAGAAATGTTCCCTATGAGTTTTATACATTTTAGAATTTTATGTTTTCATGAAAAAAGTTCTTATAACTTACATGAAAGTTTCTTGGCTTCTAGAGGTTGTAAAATTAATTATTTGGTCTTGTTGTAATCCTTATTACATATGTAGTTACGATACATCATTTTCATATGTAAGTAAATTTAGTGATTTTAAATCGATTTAAATCAATATAAAATAACTTTAAATTGATAAATTGAAATTTATTTAAATCAATATAAAATCATTTCATTTACTTACACATGTGAAAATGATATATTGCAACTATATATGTAATAAGGATTACAACGAGACCAAATAATTTTACAATCTCTAGAAGCCAAGAAAACAATGTTTTATATAATTTAGGCCTTTAAGAACTTTTTATCATGAAAAATAAAATTCTAAAATTTATGAAATTTATAAGAAACATTGCTATCAACCACGTATTAACATATAAATACGCTACATGAACGGTTTTTGAGTAATAACAGCATAAATTTGTTGTAAAGTGGAAACTAGTTAAAATTCCTATACTGGTTTTGTTCCAACTAAGATAAAAATTATTAGCACTTATAATAAAATGTTTAAATTTGTATGTCATAACGCACAATTGGCTGTCTGGGACTGTCGACTCTCCAGCGGCGGCTTGGTAGTTTGGGAAATGGCCACCTTTTAATAAAAATACAAATCAAGGGGAATTTTCATTTTATTTTATTTGGATAACACATTTTCCTTAGGTTTATTTTGTTGTAATCTTAAAATTGAATGGAGATTTTTCACTATTAATGAATGGATAATTTATGCTATAATTTTATTTTATACTACCATTGAGTAATTTTGCAAAAAAATATGTTGTAGGGCCAGAGTGGGAGTGGAAGGGAAGTGTGGGGGCAGGATTGGGGGTGACTTGTTGTCAGGGTTGCCAACCTAGAGCAGCCTTACAGGTACTTCCTCCTCGTGAACGTGATGAACGTGAAATAGCCTCGCTACAAGTAGAACTGGAAACCACAAGAGCTGAGCTTGAGAGGACTAAAGCAAGGCTAGAGCTAATATCATCTAAGACTCCACAGCAGTAAGTTAGACCTACAATATAAAAGTCATTGTTAAAATAGAGCGTGGCATGTGGTATATATTATGGTTTATTATCTGTAATTTTAACAGGCATAATTTTTTAGCTCTTTAAGTTGATTATTAAGAATTTATCTTAAGAATAATTCTGACCATGTACCTGTTTGTGAATTACAAATTCTTGTAATAGATTCAACAAATGTTATGTACAATAAAGAATTTGAATTATCGCTACATACATTTTCTTTTCTAAAATACAATTTCTCTAAACATATCTTTTTAAAATTCCAGATATAGGGATTCTTCGTAATATAGTGTAAATAATAGTACCACTAACGCAGTTAACTTAGGTATATTACTTACACTCATTCAGTCAATAATTTTGAATCCTTCCGAATCAACTGCTTTTATAATTTTTATTTCTTAGTAGTCCCCTTACGTTTTGTTCCCTGATTTCCTTAATCTAAATTTGTTACTTAAAATTATCTACCTAATATGCATGTTTGAACATTCAAATGTCAAATGTGCTTTATCATTCATATGACTGGATTGCACATCTAGGCTTAAAGAGCATCATTGTCTGTGTAATCCTTTAAAGCTGCACTGGTAACATTTGATAGTAGTTTTACAGGAAACTTTTATTGATAGATATTCAATTTATTTTAGATTCGGTATTATCAAAATTTAGAGAAAAAGATTAAAAAAAACTTAAACATCCTGTTTAATCTGTTATAAAATGTCTTTGACTATCAGACGCCCCTTGTTTAGGATCATGACCATAGCCCAGATGAGTTATCAAAGTTATTGATTCAAGTTACAATCAAATTGTAGTACTATATTTAAATTCCTTGACAAGTAAAGAGATGTGCTTCTTCATTTGACAGTGCAGTATTAAATCATAAACCAATATATTTGCATATTACCCTCTAATAAAACATTGTATAAAAACCAACTTTTGTTCTTGATTGAGTTTGAAATTAAGTTAAATTTATGTTTTAACTCTTGATAATAACAATAATAATTTTATTCATGAATGTTAAGAAGATAATAATTGACAATAATAAAATTTAGTGAATTAATTTAGAGCTAAAAAGTTACTAAAAATTAAATATTATTTTCTAGCAACTTCAAATAATTCATGTAGGTTGCAAAATGAATTGCTCTCAAGAATGTAGAACATTTTAAAATTATGGTAAATAGTTGTATATTAAATGCCCTATGTATGATGGTTTTTTGGTGTAGAGTGTAGACTGATGGTTTGTAAAATGATAACTTTTTGAATTTTGGGTATTGTGGTTGTGTATGTCTTCATTTATTGGTAAATCAGTTTCTCTTTAACATGTAGTGCAATACCTGTTATTTGGTATTTTAGGGCAAGATAAATTTATTTACACATTTCATGCTAGGGTGGGTTAGCACTAAGCTATATTTTTCTCCTTTTATCACATTATAAACTGAACGAAATGATTCCATGTTCACTATTACCTTGATTAAAGTCAAGAGTTTACTCGGTCTACAAAATATTTAGGGGGACGGGGGTTAATGCACCAGGGGGGTCTATGGATATAGAATGGAGTTAGGGGAGGGATCCGGGAGTCCTCCCTTGTAACATTTTCAAAATTGAATTGTAAAATTATGCATTTTAACTCATAATTTGAATGATTTTAGATAAAAAAAACTATGATTTCACTTGAGAATCTTGGCTAAAAAGAGGATTTTTCAGACATCAGAATGTTCGTGCATTAACACATAACATATCACATCTTGACACTTTAACATTAGAATTTAAAATTTTAAAGCTTATTACCTCTTAGTTCCAAGTACGGAAATAAATACCTTTCCTTATACACTGGTAATATATCTAATATCTATATAGGGGCATGTGTAACTGACTGATTTACTCACGTTTACATTTCTGATTCATTTCCACAGATGAGCTAGAAACCTAGATACTTGAAATTTAGCACACTTGTGGCTTTTAGTAACTAGCGGAAGAATTCTGAAAACTAAATAATAATATTTTATTTTTAACCCCACAAAAAATTAAAGTAGCTAACAATTTTTTTATTGGGTGCAGAGTTCTACTTACAGCCTGATTATGGCTGAACCGTTGGTTGTAGTGCAAACCTGACAGCATAATTCAGATTTTTAATTAAATATCCTGCAGTTTTTTAAAACATTTTTAATTAATAACTAAGTAAAAAATCATTTTATTTTACTGAAGCTGGAATATTTAGTGTAGGTTACATAAAATTACATATTTAAATTACCAATTAAATTGTCTACCAGAAGAGTCATTTAAATTTTTGCTATATAGTATAGTTTCCTAAACAAAGTTGGTAAAGTTGAGTTTTAATCAAAAACAGATGTTTTTTTGAATATTTCCTCTAATTTAATCACTGTTAAACGAAACTGGAAGCTTTAAACTCTGCACAATAGTTTTTTGACCAATCTGTTGACAAAACTGCTTCAAAATTCTATTTTTACCTTTCATAACCAATGATGATCAACATTAGCACTACACCTATTTACACCTACTGACTGCGTTGGTTAAGAGCAGAGCAGCAAGTGGGCGCTATGCGGGTGGCTAGGAGAAGGTTGTCACAAGCCTGCTGTTTCACACACGCTTCTTGTGATGCATTAGCATGGCCAGTTGCCAGTTCAAGGAATAAACAGCATTAATGCAATACTACTATGCAATACTTTATTTGGTGATAGCAAAATATTGAGTACATTTTATTTTCTTTAATTCAGGAAAACATGTGTTTAAAAATACTTAATTTCAAATTTGGTAGGGGGCCTCCACCCCCAGTTAAATAAAACTTTGATTACAAGCATTTATCTGAATGTTTTGTAACTTATCTCCTTCTTAGTTTCTTATTAACTCAATTCTTTTTCTCAATTCAATTTTTTTTTAAATGAACAACACTTACAAACAATACCCTGGCAAGATACTTTCACTAAAATAATTTTTCAATATTATAATTTATGTGTTTAGTAATATGTGTTTTTGTGTAGAGAACTGAGTGGTCCGCGGCTCGTGCGTTGTTATGCTAACCTCTACTCCCAGGCTCGAGTGGACGCACTTGATGCCTTGGACACTTTACCACAGCTTCATGACGCTGCTGAGCTAAAGTCCAAGATACTCTTCTCTGTTGTTGTGGTAAGTTGAGAGTCCTACTTGGTACTCATTCTTCAAGTTATAAAGATTCGTTAATGATTGTAAACTTTAACAATGAAACCAAATTATCTTTATCTTATGTATTACAATAGAATATGACAATATTAAAAAGATTATGTTAGACATTACTAAAATTAACATAATTTTCTAAATTTAATAATTCAATGTATTTGAATTTTCAAGTGTAAAATTTTAAATTAAAGAAATTATATTAAATGCCCTATATGGGGTTATTTTGTGTATTCAAGTGTTTTAAATGATAACTTTGAATCTTTGGGCATGTGGTTTTTGCCATTATTGTAAAAGTCACAGTAGTCATCTGTTATTTGATATTAAGGCAAGTAGAATTAATTACCTAGCTAGGTGGGAAACAGCTAATTTTTTCCCCATTTTATACAGTTGTAAAGAACGAATCCATGTTCACTATTACCAAATCAAGAGATGAAAAAATTAAAATGCACCATCTATGAATAAAGACATTACGGAGCGACCACTCTCCCTGAAACATTTAAAAATTGAATTGTAAAAATACAAACTCATATTTAATATGATAATAAACTAATCTCATGGAATGCTAAAAAGAGGATTTTCCATTAGCATGACGTGCATTACAATAACATGCATTTCTATTACATTTGATGATAAATGAAATAGTATACATGAATTAACACCCTTTCTTATTTATTAGAAAGTTTAAAGAAACCCTATAATTATCTTATATTAAACTAAAAAATTAAAATAGTCATTTTTTATGTGCGAGTTGTATTAGTGATTATACAACGATTGTTGTAGTTGCAACTGAGTATTCAGTTTAATTAAATTTCAAAGACATTTTATTAAAGCTAGTAAAAAATTCTTATATAGCTGAATATTAGTGATACCTACAAAACATATTCTAAACAATTAAAAAAGAAAGTCATTATTTTTGCTTAGAAGTTCTAACGAATTGTAAATTGATTTTAATAAAAAGATGTTTTTATATTTTTTTTATATTTAAAGAAGGGCAAATGCACAATAGTTTTACCAATTACAGAAATGTTGCAAATTCTAAACCTTCATAAATGAATATAAATTAGTCATAAATTAATATGTGTTGTTGACAGTCAGCAATGAGCTATTGCTGAAAAATATGTGTTTCACAAATTCTGTAAATGATTACATCAGGATTTTAAAATTAATACATAAAGCATACAAACAGCAAACTTAATGAATATTGAAACATTTTATTATCCTTATTGGAAAACATGTATTTAAAAACAATTATAAATTTGTGGCCTCACATTCTAAAAAATTTTCATTTATGTAATAAATTAGTCGTCCTTTTATGTTCATAACAAATATTACTTTCATTGCAATTATTTTTAAATGAACAAAAAAACATATAATACTTAGTAAAATAATTTAAAAAAAGGAAATATTTTTTAGCCGATTTCACCCTGTTTATTAACATCCTCCATCATGAATACGCATTGAGCTCTGGGTTTAAGTTCACCTTGCTGTCAATCCACTATCATCCAGTTGTTGTGGTAAGTTGAATCTAACGTAATTCCAAGTTTGAAATTTTTAACAGTAAACTTACAATAAACCTTAATCTTTATCTTTTTAGTTTAACAATAGAATATGGTCATAGACAAAAATTTTAAAAAATAATAAGGGTTTCTAATTTAAATAGTTTCAATTTGTAATGGAAATTTTTGAAATCAAAGAAAAATTTATTAAAATTGGAAATACTTTCAAGTATATCTTATACATCTGTCGCAAAGCCATTATTAAAATTACACAGTCTACCATCGATAAGCCACAGTGGTGAGCTCAAAGTAAACACTGTGATGTTCAGGAAATTAAAGACCATCTATATGCCCAACTCCAGAAGATAATAACAAGACAAAAATGCCATCTAAACGATAACAAGCTCATGAAGTTAAAATATTAAATATGACAAACATACAGCAAATTATCATCCCAACACAAATTAAACTCATATGATTTGATCATTAAACAATGTTTATAATACTATTTTGAGAATGTTTAGAAATCCAACCCTTAAATATTAAGGAAAATTGTCCTTTAAAATGATAAAATCTCAAAAAGGCACTTTTAGATCATGTTTAGGTCTAATCATTAGTTGGTGTGTGTTCAGGTGTATAGTTCAAAACACTATTTATTTCAAAGATCCATTAAAAATCATGAACCCTACATAATCTTTACAAGCAATTGGACTAAAAAAAGAAAGATGTTTTTTGAAGTCCAGTTTTATCGTTCACATTGTACTTAATAATAAGTGTATTAAACAGGCAAATTAAAAAGTATAATTCTAAATTTTGGAAATCAAAGCACATAAAAAATAAAACCATATAATATGTTGCTTGCATCGAGCATAAATGAAATATTGTATAAAATTAATGTAAATATTAAGCTTTTTCTTTACCTAGGCATACAAACAGCATTTAATGATTTAGACAAGAATTACCTGTCTGAATTAAGCATCACATATACAAATATTGTTTACATTTAATATTTCATTAGTAAAAATTAAGTTGGTAGTACAATGATGTACTCCTTCATTTGCAAAAGAAAGCTACAAACAAAAATAATTTGTAACAAAAAAAACTAAAAATTTTCTACCACAATGTAAACATCTTATCAGAATTCTGCCTTCGCCTTGTAGCATTGTTCTTCAACGACATCCAGCTTGTGGTACATTTTATAAAAGATTAATTCAAATTGCACAGACATTTATAATAACGTTAACTTTTAAGAAAACTTCTCTCTTTATAAAAATAAAACTAACTAGTAATGAAATTAAAAAACATAAGTTTTAATTTGTTTTGTTTTTTTTGATACAAAAAAAATTAAAATTTTAAAAGTCGAAATATTGTATATTTTATACTCGTTCAAACTTTATAAAAATTAAATTTTAAATTTGTATAGTACAGTATGTAGGAGACTCGAAGACTTTATAGCATACCCTGTTTTTATGAATAACCCAATGGGAAACTCAGACTTTAATTAAGCAAACCATCTATTAGTTTGCACTCAACCTCATATTACCTAATAAATAACATTAAAAACCTTATTGTAAGCATATGTTGATATTTAGGGTAACAACAGCATTGCTAGACAATTAATTGTTAATAGTTGTCATTGAGAATTTATTATAGAAACAACTATTTCATTCTTCTGTATTTCAACATTACTATTGCTATTTACCATTGAATAGATAGAATTTAGTCTTCAATTACTTAACATATGTTCTAAAGAGTTCAGTTTAATAAATTTGAATCTCAACATGTAAACCAAATTACTAAACAGGTATGCATTATCCTATTATAAATAACTATAAATAAATGTTTTTGTCCTAATCCATAAGTTGGTCAGGTTACGATAAGAACAGACTGACTGTGCAACTTAAGCTCAATATACATATGTATAAACGAGTTATAAAGATTTTAAAGAGTAATGAGCGAATGTTGTCATGTGTTAAAAAAAAGGTCCGAACTTTTCTTAAATTAAGTGTACCAAGTAACTTAATAGCCCCATATACATAATGTTAAACAGGCAGCGTATTGTTCATCTTAGTTTTGATTCAATTGCAATAATTGTATATTATGATTAGGATGAGACTAACATTTTAATTTTTAAGCTGGAATTTAACCCAACACATACTAAACCATTACTAGCATGATTTAGACAATGTTTTTTTATTTTATCATTAACAAATGATTTTGAAAATTTTTAATTTTCAAGAGTAGAAATATGCCTTCTAGGGTCTTACCTATAAGAAAATAAATGGAGAATTATATTAATCCAAATTAGGAACAAAAATGTAAAGAAGTAAATGGCATAATTTTGCAAATTCATTAATTAAATAAAGGCTTATTTGGTCTTTAAATGGCTGAATTCTTGATGCGAACAAAGCGTTTACTTTAATTTGTGTGCCTCACATGGCGAGAAATTTGAAGATCTGGTCACCATCAAGATGGCGGACCCAGCTTCAACTGCTTCTATTTGTGAATAGGCTTGCAATAGCTATGTGATAAATGGTTTGATATTTTGCAATAAACCAAGTATTAATATGAAATTTATTTATTAAACTGCAAAACGCAATATTCTTGACTTTTTATCTATTTCAAGCACAGAAAGTGATGTTTAGAAGGATGGATTGAGACTTAAAGCTAATTTAAGCTGAGTACAGGGAATAAAATTAGCATAATAAAATAACCGAGGCAGAAGCCCAAGGTAGACACAAGGTAGACACAAGTGCAGCGAGTAATGGGGTTGGCATATTAAGCCTGAAGAGGTGAATTTAGTGTATTTGTAAAGAGAATTACATGTTTAAACATACACTGAGTTGCAAAAAAGTGGGACACTTTGGTTTTATTAAAGAAAAATATTGTACACAGTTGAAACATTATAAATGTATTAAAAGATAAAGTAAACAAACAAAATATTTAAATTTGACAACCAATTTCACTAAAATATCAGTTTTTAATTTTGTAAAAAAGAAAAAATTTAAAAAATGTTTATTTAAAATTTATCAATACTTGAATTTTAGTTTATGGTCTGTTGATGGTCAAATCAGGATTATATTGGTCTTTTAGTATCCTATGTTTCTCTCTCTAGTTGCAATGATTACTAGGAGCCTCCGAGGTATACTGTCTGTCAATTAAGTGTTGAAGTTGTGATCCAAATAGCTCCATTCCTTCTCAGAGCCTGTTCTACGGCCTACAACTGCCCGTCGATCTCTGATTGTTCTTCCAATGTGGTCCCACACATGTTCATTAGGTTAAGATCAGGACTATGAGCTGGCCAATCCATAACAGTTATTCCAAACTCATTATGGTTATTTCACACAACCCTAGATGTATATGGACAGGTATTGCCCTATATGAGAATGAAATTTTATCCTAAAAGCCTGGCGAAAACCACTACATAATGTGAAAGAATTTCTTCTAAGAACTAGGCTGCATTAATAGAACCTCTATAAAAAAATGACAAGTTCTGTGCAGTCCTTTTTGGATATACCTCCCTACACAATTACTGAGCCTCCAAGAAAGATGTACCTTGCAGATAAAGTTCACTGTAAACATCTCTCTCCATGGCGTCTCCAAACTTACTCACGCCCTTCTAGTGATCACAAACTAAATCTGGACTGATTCCATAACTGATTCCACTGTGTTTTAGTCCAGTTCAAATGAGTTCTGGCAAACTTTAATTGAGCTTGACGATGAGCCATGCTTGGACCTGTAGCTGGGCGATGAGCCCTGAAACTGTAATTGTGCTTGACGGTGAGCCATGCTTGGACCTGTATGTGGGCGATGAGCCCTGAAACCTATTTCTTGAAGCCTTCACCTGACTGTGTCAAGACTTTCACATTTTGTTTCCTTTGAAGTGCATTCCAGAGCTCAAGACAAGTTTGGAAGCGTTTTCGCAAACTTAGAGATACAACATGTTGATTATTATTTGCTCCTGTAGCCCTTGATGATCCACGTCTACTTTCGTTGCTACCAATTATTGTCTGACTAATAACAGCTCTGCTAATGGTTGATCTGGCTATTCCAATAACAATTTCCACCTTTCACACACTAAAAGCACTCAATTAAAGCAACAGCTTTGGCACACCTTATAACTGCCAAGGCATGATGAAAACTGAAATGTACTAAAGGGGAAAACTCTTAATATTCGAGATAACAGAGATTCCAAAGACATAACAAAGGCCATTTGATAGCTGATAAGGTAAATTAGTGGTTCAATATAATAATGCAATATTTAAAGTTTAGTCCAAAATATCTCAAACTGACATAATTATATCACTCTCTTTAGGATGGTACAGTAGTTCATGATAAAAAAATTATTGTTTCATATAATTCACCAATAAAACACAATAACTAAAACCAAATAAACGTTTTCCGTTTTTTTCATTACATTGTATGTATTATAAACTATTTATTTATAATTTATATAATAAATTATTAAATAATGTGATCATTATGATACATTTTTGCCAATAAAAGACTTGCACATTAATGCAATTATATGAAGATATACAATGAAACACGTTACTAACATACTGTATAACAAAGTGTATCTGTCCTCAAATTAATGAAATTTGGGCACTTTTTACTATCTTTTGTATTCTTTTTACTATACATAACTAGGTTTTAATGACATAAAATAAAAAATATTTTATTTATTGTATTAAGAGGTAAAATAACTTACCATATTTAATTGTTCAGGAGTTATCTCCATATTTAAGAATAAAATTGCTCAGATATAGATATGTGATAAATAATTATAAAAGAATGTTTTAAAACATGCTTGCATACTGATTAATAGCTGCCTGCCAGTATGAGAATTTCCAACTACCAGTGTCAGGGTAAACCATTTGATAAATTTAACAATTACATGTAAAAGAGTTTGGCTAACAAATACATGAAGAAACCATAACATATAAGAGGTTTTGTGATTCAGCTTGCCTTCCGCTCTGTATCATCACTGCTGAACACTAAGCGAGATCAAGTGCAGAGGATCTTGTTGAGTCCTGCCCCCCTGTCTTCAGCCCACAGTGACCTTGAAGCTGCCATCTCTACCTTTCTCCACCGGACTGTAGATACTTTTGACCTTACTCACTCCATCGAGGTTAGCAGTTGTATTTAACATTCAAATACTAGTGACAACTGAAATATTTTCTAATTAGCATTCCTGTGTAAAATAAAAATAACACCCCTACACGTACAGTGGTAGTGACTCACCTACCCACCCCTACATGTACAGTGATAGTGACCTACGCCCCTACAGTACAAATCGTGTAATAATATATACAACTGGGAAGAAGTTATATTAATACAGTACTTTCTCAACATTGATCATTATTAACCATATGGTTGTATTGGTAAAACATCATAATAATACGTAGTAAAACGTTGGTTATTCCCGTTACCCCTCACGTATTGGAACTGACACCACCAAATGAAGAGTTAAGCCACTGTACACCAGTACAGTGGTAAATTCAAGTACCACCAACCCACATACAATGGTAAATTGAAGTCTAAATGTAAAAGGTTGGAAACATAGCAATATAAATAATGTATTATGAACGACCACCCAACCCACCATAACACGTGCAGTGGTATATGGAACCCACCCATAAATAGAGTTAAGGGTATCTGCAAATAATTAATTTTAATCGCCAAAATGCATACATAATAATTGGTATCGAAATAGATAACCATGCACATATTAACTAAATTTATGCAACTACATACAATAGAGAACAAAAGCCATAACAATCTTGTATACACCGAAAGCACTCAATAAAAACATTTGGTGACAACCTCATCCACCCAAACCCATACACTACATTGGTATCGACCACCCCACCCATCTTACACGTACATTGGTATTATAGGTACGTACCATTAAAACAGTAGTATTAAATGGTCAACCCCCTAACAGGGTACAATACGTGTATAATATTATCAAACCACAGGGGGGGGGGCCAGTAGGGGGGGGGGGGGGGGGGGGGGGGTGGAGAGGTGTGAAAGATATAGGATTAGAAAAGTATGTATCATGTTTAGTTTAAATTAGGTAAACAAGTTCCTGAGAACATTTATCATGTTTATATTAGTACTAATTATTGGTTTGGTAGAGTGGTCAAACCACAACTACAGGGATTATAACTGTAGTAACAAGTGAGTTAAATACATACTTTGTTTTTTTATTTACGTTATCCCACACTTATTGGGGAAGTGTAACACATATAAGTATTTGCTTTCTAGTAAATGAAGTTGAATTAAAAGTATCAACTGTTTGATTCATATCTAATCATGATATAGTGAGTGAAGGAGTTTATTGCATGAAGTTACACTTATATTTAATTCTACATAAACTGGTAAAATGGAATGGGTTTAAACAATGTTTAAAGAGGGTTGGGAAACACTGGAGTGAGTGAGGGTGGATGAATAAAACTAGTGATTATGGAAAGATGACCCCACCCTCCCTAATAACAAGTTCAGTTTGGTATTAAATGGTCAATAACATGATTAACGAACCAAAGCAATAAAAATTGAGGTTACAAATTGGGATTTACTCTTTAATGTAAGTTATATTTAAATGAGAAATGTATTACATAATATAGTTCTGTACTGATGGAAATAGTAATAAAAGAAGAACAACAAAACTAGCCAATAAAAAGATCTTGAAAAAACTCAAACTGTAAAAAATAATACATAACCATTGGTTTTTGTGACACTCCATTCCCTACCCACCCAATACAAGCCCTGTAACAGTGTATTGTGCTGCCATGCCATCCGTTTATAACACGTACCGTGGGTAATTATAATTGTATCAAATACTCAGAAGCCTAATATGAAAGGGAGGGAAGGAATGGGTCAGTAACACTTACGTGTTAAGGTGTGCGGGTGGGTCAGTACCACAGTACCTATTGGGATGGGATGAGGCAGTGGTAGTCAGAAACCACTAGTATTGTATGATTTTGGGAGAGATGGTGTTCTGAACCCCAAAGTTAACATGTTTGGTGAGGGAGGTGGGTCAATACCAGTACAAATAGCAATAACAGGTATTTTAAGTTTAATTAGTTTTAGTTTGAATAAAATTTTATCATTTACTTTGTTTTAATTTATTTACAAAGTACTGACCCTCCCGTACTGACGTGTATGGGAGGGAGGGTGGGTCAGTACCACAGTACGTGTATAGGAGGGATGGTGGGTCAAAACCACAGTACGTGTATGTGAGGGAGGATGGGTCAGAACCACAGTACGTGTATGGGAGGCAGGGTGGGTCAGAACCACAGTACGTGTATAGGAGGGATGGTAGGTCAGTACCACAGTACGTGTATAGGAGGGAGGGTGGGTCAGTACCACAGTACGTGTATAGGAGGGAGGGTGGGTCAGTACCACAGTACGTGTATAGGAGGGAGGGTGGGTCAGTACCACAGTACGTGTATGGGAGGGAGGGTGGGTCAAAACCACAGTACGTGTATAGGAGGGAGGGTGGGTCAGAACCACAGTACGTGTATGTGAGGGAGGATGGGTCAGAACCACAGTACGTGTATGGGAGGCAGGGTGGGTCAGAACCACAGTACGTGTATAGGAGGGATGGTAGGTCAGAACCACAGTACGTGTATAGGAGGGAGGGTGGGTCAGTACCACAGTACGTGTATAGGAGGGATGGTGGGTCAAAACCACAGTACGTGTATGGGAGGGAGGGTGGGTCAGTACCACAGTACGTGTATAGGAGGGAGGGTGGGTCAGTACCACAGTACGTGTATAGGAGGGAGGGTGGGTCAGTACCACAGTACGTGTATTATGGTATTTAGTTTAACTGTTAGTTAAATGAAGTTCCTGAGATTAAAATTGTATCATTTACTTTGTTTTATTTTATTTAAAAAATATTCATAATCAATGTGATATGTAAGTATAAACAGGAGTGAAGGAGTCTTATTGCATGCAAGTTCCAGGCACTTAATATATTATATTCTTACATACTGTACGTGTATAGGAGGATGGGTTGGTCAATACCACTGTACGTGTAAGGGAGGGTGGGTGGGTCAATACCACTGGACGTGAATGGGAGGGTGGGTGGGTCAATACCACTGGACGTGTATAGGAGGGTGGGTATTGACCCCACCCTCCCATAAAATAAAAGTTCTGCTTGTGTTAAATGTTCATTTTAACAGATAAGCAGACCAATTACGCAGATGAAGAAATGAAGTATACAAAATGTGAAGCGCATTTACCTTTATTTAATATTATGTGATTTAAGATGATGAAATGTATATAATATTTAGTTTGTTCCCTGGTACTGCATGACGAAAATAAGTAATAAATTAGCAATACAACTAAGCAATATTAATCTAGGAACCAATTTAAAAATCACATCATTCGAAAACAATACTGTCGAAAATCATGTAGAAAAAAAATACTATACGCGTCTGGGAGGGTTGGCTCATTCCCTTCTTGTACCTACTTCCATTCCATTCCATACCCTCCCTAGAATATATCATATGGGCGCCCTTGGTAACAGCATACGAACTACCTGCGTGCTGCCATAAATGCTCATCTTTCAGTTTATCAACAACGTACCTGATAAATTTATAATCCTGCTATCAAATTACTTCAAGAAGCCTAATAGAAGGGAGCACAAGGACCATGGTACATGTCCGGATGGGTTAGTACTACTGTACGTGTCTAGAGGTGTGCGGGTGGGTCAGTACCACTGTACCTATTTGGGATGTACCGTGGTACTGAAGAGACACGTAGAGGTACTGACCCATCCACCCAGACACTTATTGGTATTGACTCACCACTGCATTTGGGAATATTGGATGTTCTGTATCAAAGAGTTTCACAGCACATGTATGTGTGAGCAGGTGGGTCAATACCACTGTACAAATAAGCAAAATAAAACAGTCTTCATTCTTAAGTTAAGTTAGTTTTGTTGAAGAATACATATAGTGAGGATTTATGGTTGAATACTGCTTGTTGTCATCTTTCATTTCAATTATAACCAAGCATTTAAAAGATCAATTTTACTGAATACTATATCTTTTTCAAGTTCCATATACACACAAGTTTTTATGGATTTATTCTGTACTAATTGGTAGAGAAGCCTGGCTATACTTGAGCTGGGAACAAAAAGTTGGGAGGGTCATCAAGACTTGTATACGCTTGATGGGTGGGCAAGTTATGAATACTTCTATATTGTGTTAGTCATGAGGGTTGGTGATAACATTCTCAAGGTTTGTGTATGCTTGGTGGGTGGGTAAGTTATCCATGGGTATGTCATGAAGTAGGGTTAATGGTTGTCAAGGTGTGGGTATACTTGATAGGTATGTAAGTTATCCATCCATACACAGGTACCTTTCATGATGGTGGGTAAAAGGTAATCAATATGTGTGTTTACATTAGGAGGATGGCTGCCTTCCTGAGATGTGTATTGGAAAATCAGGCTGCATTAGACAACAACCAAAATTGAAGCACAGAGGCTATTATTAAAACTAATATTTTATGGTAAAATAACTTGGTATTCATTGGTATAAATATTGGTACAAACAGGTGATCACTTGATCTAAAGTGAGCGATTCAATAGTTTGACCAATCTTTTGTGTATTATAGCTAATACTTTTATAGTTATAAGTTGTGAATGTTGATTATTTATCAGTTGGGGATTTCCGACTATTCTGTTATTTAAAAATGTGTTAGAATTCTCTAACAAATTAACAATCCATATCAATAAATGACTTTCAAAAAAAGTTTTAGGAATATTCGTAAGATAGGTAGGAAAGTTATCAGGACTAATTTGTGAGGATTAAGGTAATTATTACTTTAATTATTACCTTAATAAACAGTAAGGTCGTATTACTTTAAGGTATCTTAAGGTGATAATTATTTTAAGTGGGACTTCCTACATAGATGGTATTTCTATGTGTAATTATTTCATATTCAATTATATGCTTGAAAAAAGGGATGTGTTTTAGGAGGTGAGTTCTCAGCTGTGGGCAACTCTATATGACTACCCTTGCCTTAAAGGTTGCTCTGGCCTTCTACAATACATCAGAGACTCCGTTCGCCTTGCTTGGGCATTAACAAACCAGGTACCTAATTGCAAATACGAATATAGCAAATTACAAGTTCTTGCTAAGAAAAGTTTCATAATAAAGTCCATGAACTTACTTTCTCCTGACAGCTTCAATAATAGGCTTCCTATTTTTAGATTAAATTAATTTACTGTTACTCCCATTAACGTTCTCTAGTAAATTTACAAGACACATGTTTTGAACAGCCTAGGATTAAGATATGGACATTTTAATCAATAAAACATTAGTTATCGACTTATTTGTTAACATTTCAATAATGGTTAATACCTAAGAAACAATTAAAACAAAAAGAAGATAAAATGACTTTATAGTTATATGATTGTTTTACCACAACATCTTATAGTAGCAGCCAAGGGTGCCCATATTCAGAGACAGGGGGGCATGGCCTCCCCCTGGCTTCCAGGAGAAAAATTAGACTACTGTAGTTCACAATAAAGAAAAACAATTTTGTTATACAGTTAGTTTGAACAAACTAAGATTTTATCAGCATTTCAAATTGTTTACATTGTGTTAATGTCTAAAAATATTACAACCTAATTATTGTTGCAAGCTCCTTGTGGAATGCAAAGCGGGTGAGTGCGTGTGTATGCCTCTGTGAGTAATAAGTGGACGCCAGACGACACGATCGGACCTTTCTATATACGTTGCACGCAAAGTCAGGGCAAAGTAAATACCATGATAAATGGGAGAAGGTAGAATAACAAATGCTAGTAGCAGTTTCTTCCCATCAGTGTAAACCCAACCTTCATAAATCATCTTCATTTTCTTTCTCCCATTCTGGGTTTGGTCATAGATAGATTTGGTAAAAAAAGGAATTTATAATTTGTTTTTTCAACTGACTAATAGTTTTATGTGAATTGATCAATTAAAGAAAAGAAAAGCATGGGCAGTTTGTGTTTTAGACAAAATTTTATTTTTCTCTTTTCAGTTATGTATAATGTTGAATTGAAATTTATGTGCCGAAGTACTAGTAGCGTTTATTTAATGTATGTTTACTTACTGTCCCTAACCCAATTTGAAATTAAAAAATTAAAACATACTAAATTGTAATTTCTTTTTCAATTTGTATTAAAAAAAAACTAACTTTTATTTTTATGCTAATTTTACAATATTATTGTAAAATGTATGAATAAATTTTAGTCAACAAAATATGGTAAACCATAATTACAGAAAGCTTAAAAACGCGTTTCAGGGGTGAACTTTTGAACAAATTTCCGGGGGGGAACCCCCCGGACCCCCCATTTTCATAGAGGATATTCCATACCCTCCCTAGAATCTATCATATGGGCGCCCTTGGTAGCAGCATATGAACTACCTGTGTGCTGCCATAAATGCTCATCTTTCAGTTTATCAACAACGTACCTGATAAATTTATAATCCTGCTATCAAATTACTTCAAGAAGCCTAATAGAAGGGAGCACAAGGGCCATTCTCTTTTTATCTAGTGTCTCGACAGCTTTCCATTGTTTACCCTTACTCCCTCCTTGGTTGTCTCTCTAAAAATCAGTGCGTCTGTCTTCACATGAATTCAGTCAGTAATAAACGATGTGAAAAGCTGTTTCCTACTTCTTACCACATTCCCTAATACAAAATCTGAGGTTAGGTTACAAACCACTACAACTAGGATTAATACTAGGATAAGAATTAATATAATATGAGAATAGGGCATCAGCAAACTTACCTAAGAGGACCACTAACACAACACACACATACTATACATAACAGACTAACTCAGTTTCAACTGTCCCTGGGTAAAATGGAAGTGGTGGGGATCTGTCCACGGAGTACAACACAATTTATAATAAGTAAAAAAGTTTGCTGATAGTTGAGAAGTGGGAAGGGGGTATGTGAGTTGTTGTGATTGGAGAGGGTCATAGGATTTTGTTATGCATAGTTGTGCTAATTCCACTCTTCTGAGTTGGGAACTATTGGGGTTGCGAACATGGCGTGAAAGGGGCCTAATTATTTCAGTGATGTAACACTGATTTAACTTTTGGTTGTGGAAAAAGGGATTGGGAAGAGACAGGGTCTTTTTATTTTTAACTTTATAATCATGTATATGGTCATTCATGTGTTTGCAGAAGATTACACTGGTAAGACCATTATATTGAGCTAAACAGAGTTGTAAATTAAGTTAACAGTGTTTCAGGTATCTTGTAGGTAATGGAGATAGTAAATGATATGGTTAGGAGATAAATAGGACATGTTTGCAAGACTTTGTTTGCTAGGATTAGAACCAGGCAATAGCTTCCTCCTACTTTCACTTTTAAACAAAAGACAAAACCCTTTCATTCAACAAGGATCCTAGTTCAACCTAAGTTACCTGATTCTAAAAATCCGATCTATTCCAAAGACAAGCTATTACCTGGAAAGGACAGGAAATTTTTATGAAAGTAAAGATTCTTGCAGATGGCAACATTAGGCTAGTAAGTAAATTCTAACTTTGTACTTTAGCGTTTGAAATAATCATTCAATTCAATTTATTTTCGCAAGCGCAAATACACATTGCTGCAGTGCACAAATAAACCATCTAGCTATTACAGATTGATTCGTATGGCTTTTGAACAACTGCATCATGTTCTATTGAAAAATGTTTTTATTTAAATTTGAAATGCTTTATGTTCATAGCCTCTCATTTCCATGTGTATAAAAAATTCAACATTTTCAAAATTGAAATGAGACTGACTATATTTATAACTATTTTTTCATCATTCCCTTATTTTTTTCATTACCACAGGTCACGAACCTTGACCTTCCATGCCCGCCCCCTGTACTACGGGGCTGTTACCACAGGTCACGAACCTTGACCTTCCATGCCCGTCCCCTGTACTATGGGGCTGTTACCTACGTAACTGCATAAATAGTAGTAATGTGTGTAACTTTAGGTATATATGGTACCGGTAGTATTAAGTATATATGGTACCGGTAGTGTTAAGTATATATGGTACCGGTAGTGTTAAGTATATATGGTACCGGTAGTGTTAAGGTATGATTCAAATGATGGCTAATTTTCAGAATCCAAGTTATGTTTTGGAATATGAACAGAGGATGTTCCGCCGGGATCTCCATGTGCGTTTCCATGCAGCCAATACAGAGAGCGACCACATCCGCACATACCTGTGGCCTGCTCTACTGGAGGGGCCCGGGGGCCAGTGTGTGCACAAGGCTGTCGTCGTCACCTAACAAAACCCCTCCTCTCATAGTCCCACCTTTCCTCAAACCTTATTTGTAGTTTTAAAACTCAATGGTAATTTATATTTGACATAATCATTTTCACATTCTATCTTTATTACATTGTGGTTTCCAATTTCTTCTTTCACTATCTGAATTAGGGCTCCTATCTTACTTTTCTATTCTTGCTCTTTTAATTATTTTCGAGACTTCTTTTGCTGTCACTTCAAATTAAGTTACTTTTAAGTTAACTTTATAAGTATATTAATGGATACAATAACTGACATATGAACTAATAATTATAATCAGAATAATATAATTTTGTTAAAATAATAATAATTCTGTTACTGAATTAACAATTTCTGTGAATCAGGGCATATTCACAGAAATTGTTTATATTAATATATTATTATATTAAATCTTAGTGCTTAAGATTGAAATCAAACAAAAGTTATAACATTTAATAAAGAGCTATATAATTTTTTTGTAAATGTAACTTACTAAATATTGTTTAAAATAATAAATTAAAGGAAAACAGCACACCTGGTTAACTGTGTAGATGTAAACACAAATACATCACAAAAACAAATATAGACAGTGAAATATTTCAGGGCTACTAGCACCTTTCAGTCAATATGACACTTAATCAACTTGTCTAGTGACTGAGGAAGGAGCCAGTGGTACCAAAATATTTCACAGATTATATTCGTTGTTGTGCTGTGAGTGTATTTTCTACAGTTTATCAAGAATAATGCTTTCCATTAGTTTTACTAAAATCATGCCACTAATGTCCTAAAATTAACCTGTAATATTACAATAAGTAATATTATAATACAGATTAAAATATTTTTCGTAGTAGTCATCATGATATTAACAGCTCAGAACATTTTGAAAATAGTGCATGTAGGAAGGTAAATGGGTTTAAGGTAGGAAATTTTATCACTGCATAGCTTCAGGTTGTACAAAACTACAGAAAAACACTTTTATCAAAACAATAAAATTATGTTGTGCTTACTGACATAATCCAGACAACTTATATGAAAGAACTTTCTTCTGGTGAGTGTCTGTGATTGAATATTCTTGATGATAACATGATGCCTGAAAGTGGCTTTCAGTTGCAACTTTCATACTGTGCCGATTATGATTATAAGGATTATAGATATGACTATTTATTTAATAATTGTAGTTGAAATTATATATAACTATTACAGTTTATTATAATTATTATTATTATTACACACTTCAAATATTGCAATTAAGATAATATCAAAATGTTATCACAAAGAAAAGGTTTGTTTATTATTTTCATATTGCTTCTTTAACAATTCTGTAATCTATATTTCTGTATTTACTGTACATTGTCATTATGAAATATGACAATATGAAATATGCAATGTTTGAATATTTGTATGCACTTTTAAATAATTTTTTTAAAGTCTAACTGCAATATTTTTACTTTTGATCAGTAAAATAGGAGTTAAGTACCTAAGTAATTTTAATGTTCAATCAACATGATAATCTACACTTGAAAACACAACCTGATTGTTTTCAAGTAATATCATTATGAAGTTCTAACAAAACCTTATTTGTATAGGCCTAATCCTCAAATTATTGAATCTTTTACATTTTTGAACTTAATGGTACTGACTGAACTGCTTACCCAGAACAGCAATGGGAACTTACGGGTGTTCATTGGCTTTTCTCAAATGAGGCAGCTAATTTTTTCAAATTTTTATACCTGCACATTTATTTTATATTCAAAATAATGAATGTTACTTTATTTTAAGACAAGACAGTTTGAATGTTGTTCCAAATGCTAGAGCTGAATAGATTTAAATGTCGTTGCATTCTAATTAATTGATTATTCAATTAAAATTGGATTGTAAGCATTCTTATTGATCTTCCCAAGTTTAATTTTATGTTACAATTAGGAAATAGTTTCGCAGTAATGTGTCTGACATTTAAAACTGAGTATTACAGGAAATCTATGTATTTCACTGTATTTATATTGGCACAAATTATCATCTATATATTTAATTTCTAAGGAAAATCAGTTGCATCAAAATTCCAAGCGTTATACTTCACCTACGGCCTTTGGAAATAGCTCATTTTAAAGCTCTGATATTGTAGATGGCGAGAAAAATAAAAGTTTGTATCCGCCCCATCAGCCCTCAAATGTTAATCATATAGGAAGAAGGTTTCTAACTTTTATGTGTTTTATACTGTGGTAATATGCACTATATATTCCAGCTGTTAACGTTTTACACCCAAATTAACTGTTTAAATTTATAATAGTTTTTTTCATAATTTAATTCATATAGTTAAATTTAAAACCCAGACCTTTAAAGAAGCTGTTATTCAACTGAACAAACCAGTGTTTAGACATGGGCAACTTTATGTTTTAGTTTTACAAAAATATTAATAATTCAATACTATACATCAAATATTTAACAGCAAAATTTGTATTTTATTTATTTAGGGGCTTTTGTCCCTACAAGCCACTAGTCATGAAAAAAAATTAAATCTTTGTAATCAAACAGATACCTTAGTTTACACTCATTTAATTTTAGAGCTACTAACTTTAACACTTTAATTATTGTTATGTACTCCAAGCTTTAATAGTGAAAACAGTAAAAAGTGATAATAATTGAAGCTCAAACATTTTTAAAGAAAACGTG
>JAQJVL010006804.1:0-27133 GCA_035578905.1 Stictocephala bisonia | reverse complement strand
ACAGCATTTGATTTTCAATGCTCTACAGTCACTAGCTAAACCACGAACATCAAAGCTGAACTGAATTATATTTATTATTAATTGTTATTTGAATACTAAATAATAATTTAATTTAATTGTTCTAACCTTGATTCGTTAGTGTTTAATTATTGACCTCGCTTCATCAAACCCACCAATGGTTACTGCTGCTAAGTGGCCTGTCTACAGTTTATAGTAGTTATACTTTATTTGAGGGTGAAATCGCTAATCTGTCATCATCAGGTTATACTGTTTCTTTTACCCACCCCTGTAACTATCTCGCTTTCCCTCTCTCTTCTAATCTTTAATTCTTATCCTATTTTTCAGCTTGATTATTATTTTTCCCTGTTGAACAAGCTGGTTTTAGACCAGGTAAAAATTGTTGCGCCCAGGTATTTGCTTTCACTTTTCCATTGAGAATGGGTTTGTAAAGAAAAAGAAAACATCAGCAAAATTTGTAGATCTCTCAGCATCCTATGACACAGTCTGTAGGAAGGGCCTGTTACTTAAATTTTACTACTTGATTCTGTGTCCTTGATTCTTGTGATTTCTGAATTCCACCCTAAAGTCGCAGAGTAAGTTCTTTTAGACACCTGAATGATAGACTGCTTAAGGATCTGTTCTTTCTTGCTCCTCTTCTGCTTGTACACTGTTTATACACTGCCAACATTCCTGCCACACAGTCTAGAAAATTCATATATGTAGATGATAACGTTTTCGCAACTCAACACCTTCGTCTTCACATATCAAAAACTGAGGAAACATTTACACTTGATCTAGCCACCCTCAATAATTATTTTAGAACCTCAGAGCTAAAGCCCATCCCAACAAAGACAGATGTAACATGCTTTCACCTGAGTAATTTATTTGTTTATTAGATGCTACAAAACAGAATATTTCCAATAATATTGCAATATTACTCATATCAAGAATCAAAAGTTTTATTGCTATTGACATTATTTACAATGAATAAACAAAGTCAACCTAAATTTCTAAATAATGCAATGAAGAAAATCCTTAACTGTTGCAAAATAAAAATTATTATAAACAGTCATTACAGCATAGCTAAATAAGGTAGTCACTTATCAAAGTTAGTAGTCAACATTTCAGTCTCGGCTTAGCTGTGTACATATTTAAGGTAAACACCCCAAAGTATTATGCCAAAAAATAACCTTAGTCACAGTAATTTAACCTTAAGTGATTGTCAAGGCCTACTAAATAAAGCAGTAGCATACATACATGTTTATGTAAAATCTAAATTATTACAATTAATATCAGAAAACTCTTAGAGTTTGTAAAATGGATTACTTATAAGCCAATCAATAATTCTATTTTTTTGCTTAGCGTCACAGTCCTGGCAGACACAGGCAATTTATTGAAAACATTAATACCATTAATTTAAAAGGAATTGGATGTAGCGGACAGTCTATGTTGTGGTAGATCTAGTCTCTGGTTTCCTCTGGTATTATAGTTATGTACAGTGTTGAATTCATCTAACTTAGATTTGACATAAAGAAGAACATATAGAATGCACAAATTCACAACTGTCATTATTTTTGTTTGAGTGAAGAGTGGACGACAGTGTTCCATCCAGTCAACTCCACACATTGTCCGAATTACTCTCTTTTGTATTAAAAGAATATTTTGGGTACGAGAGGAATGCCCCCATAACAATCAGACCATAACTTTTATGACTTTGAAATAAGCCAAAATATACATTAAAACTCATCTGTTACAAAGCTCTTTAGTTTCCAAATCATATGACTAACTCTAGACTGTCTTTTACATACTTCATCAACAATATATGCCACCTTAGCCTGGAATCTATATGAATTCCTAGCATTTTAGCAGAAGTAATTTCAGTATCTTGCATATTGCAAACAAGTTCATTTGCTGAAAACCACTTAAAAGCTAAGTTCTGAGCTTCTACGGGTAAGAGCTTAAGAGATTGAAAGTTTTTGTGAGAAGTCATAAGTGTGGTGTCATCCGCATAAATTACGACATTTGAGTAAAGGTTCAGAGGCAAGCCATTAATTATTAATGTGAAAAAGAAAGGACCCAAAACTAATCCCTGTGGAACACCCGCAGAGAGGCTTTAAATCTGAAAGCGCACCTTTAGCGTAGACATATTGTAGCCTGTTACTTAAATAAGATCTAATTAATTTCAAAGAGTGTGGAGATAGACCATAAAACTCCAGCTTATAAATTAAAGTATCACAAGGTACACACTCAAAGGCCTTACTTAAATCGCAAAGGGCCAATCCTACCCCCTCCTTCCATTCGAATGCCTCAAGTGTTGAATTAACAATTTCCAATATCGCACCAGTAGTTGATCTACCTTTCCTAAAGCCGAAATGACTGTGTCAAAGTAGCCCATTCAAAGTGAAATAGGATAGTACATAAGCATGCCATGGCTCGTATATAATTACAAAAGTATTATGAAATGCATAAAAATATCAAAAAATCAGCCAAAACAAATATTTGTTTATATAAATAAATACATAAGAGCATACCAATATTAATCATTAAAACTATAATAAGTATCAAGGACACATTCCCTAATTCTGGCATGATGAAGATAAGGTCAACGAAAACAAATAAAAAAAAGCACTAGCCAGCCGCATCATCATATTCACCGGTGTATGAATGAGCTCCTAGATCGGTGCGGGCACAGCACAGACTGAACAACGCATGGACCCTGGACACGGGGGGAGGAACAAGGAAATCAAGACCAGCCAACAGCTTCTCACAATCAACACATCCACCAATCAGTTTATGTAAAAAACAAGCATACACAAGTCCCTTCGCTTACTAAAGCTACCCACGTTAAACAATGACAACAGTTGAGCATAAGAAATTAAAAAAGTATAAACACCAAATTCTTTAAAGTATACAAATCTCGAAAATTTAATTTGAATTTGTTCAATCACGTGAGAAAGGTAATTCTCATGTGAACACAACACAGTGAAGCCATACTCAAGTTCGGACCTAACTAAAGGGAAATATAATAATTTTAAAATACAAAATTTAAGTAATAGACTAGCTAATCAGAAATTGAACCTCCTTTTCAATGTTGTTAGGTTGAAACATAATAGGCATCCACAGTATTTGGGAGTTAGTTTAGATAATGACTTATTTTTCCATAAAAATTACAAAGTTCTGGTACACTGTTGGCATGTAGATTGACCTCTTGTTGTCTTGTAGATTGACCTCTCTGTTTTAAAAATCACCTACAGAAAACAGCAGCTAAAGTGAGAACCAGAACTAACATTGTGCAGCAACTTTCTGGATCATCGTGGGGAGCCAACATACAAGTCCTGCGTACTACTGCTTTGTCCCTGGTTCACTCCACTGCTGAATATTGTGCTTCCATGTGACTTAATAGTACACATGTATGAGAAGTTGATATACAATTACATAGGGCAATGAGGCCTCTCTCATTGCAACCTCTTTACCATGGTTTCCAATGTTGTGTAACATAGCTCCTCCAGATATAAAATACAAAAAAGGTACTTTTCAGAGAGTAAAATAAAATCTACTCTGAATCTCCCCATTTTGCAAGATATCCCACAACGTGCAGGCCGACTTACAAGTCTGCAGAGGCTTTCAGCCATATTAATCCCATAAGAACAATGTTATTTTAGAACCGAACATACTTTAGTATTTTTTTTTTTTTTTTTTTTATTCATAAGATACTATCACACGTATCCAAATTAAACAGTTATTTGTAAATTGATTTTTTCAAATAAATTGCATTTTATCAAGGATGAAATTGTGCGTTGGAATTGCTTTGCAAATTTCTAATTAGTTTTATGGAAAAAATATAAATATTTTTAGTTTGAAGTTTTTATTTTCAGCTATTTTCAAAACTAGGCCTTTTCAGGGGGGATTAGATGGCTTCATTCAATCAGGTGTTGAATGGTTATGAAATTAGTTCTATGACAGGAGATAATTATTTAAACACTAAGACGCAAGTACTTTGTACAGTAGATTTTATTTTACTTAATCTTTTATTTATTGTCTTGCTTACTTTTTAATCTTCTATTAGTTTGGTAGCTGGCCTCTGAGTGCCATTCAAATATTACAGTAAAATAATTGTAATATGTAAATATCGGGAAGCTGTGTCCTGTTTTGTACTGGTATATATATATATATATATATATATATATATATATATATATATATATATACCAACTGCTTCCTGATATATATATATACCAACTACACTACCGACCAATTTACATATAATCTGCATAACACATAACCTCCAATTAGTATGGTTAAAGCACTCACCACATTGTCTAAGCCATTAGCAACATACGTGAAAAGTCACACATAAATTTATTACAATACAAGTAAAAAGCATTACGTTGATTGATTTTGGTAAACTACGTTTTCCTTCCTCAAGCTTCAAACTGCTGAGTCCAAGGTTCAAGGTTTTAATCCACAACTAAACCAACAGTCAGTACTTTTTTTATTGAATTAAGTCCACACAAAGCTCTCAGGCCCCTGTGATCTGTCCAATGAAGTAAAACATTGTAAATATGTAATATACTTTCATATCAGTATTCACTTATCAGAAAATAAAAAAAAAAAACCTTTGAATGAAAAAGTTATCAAATAAGAACACATTTACAACAACCAGAATTGCTTTTATCTTTAAAAATAGAATCACCATCAACATTATTTTAACAGAACAAATTTTGTTCACAGGTGACAGTTTGGCTAACAGGCACCGATACTCTTTTATGTCTCCTGAAGTGGCCAGCCAAACCTCGCCTTCATACTCTCAAGCTAATAATGGTTACTGGCATGTCTCTTAGAGAGAAAGCGTTGGCTAGAATCCAAAATGAAGTATTTAATGGAAAGGTTGACATTTGTCAGATATTTGGTAAATTCAACATTTATATATACTAACCCTTTCTTCGCTATCGGGTGGTTCTCTAAGTTTGCTTACCCTTCCCAACGTGGTTCTATTTAAACTACCAGATCAATATGAAAACTCAGCCTAGATAACAAAGTTTTATGGTCTAGAAAACCGTATAATTCTACTGTAGGGGTATGCAAGTAATGTAATCATATCAGAGATAGTAGAAATTACCTTAAACATTTCAACTTTGAGGGGGTGTCTCTTAGGAATCAAATTTCAAGAAATGCTTTTTCAGTAGCTATCCTGATATAAAAACTAACTTCTTTCATCAAAATCTGTTAAGTGGTTGTGGAGATATCATGATGCGTGAGTACATTGTTTTTAGAATTTAATTAAGATTAATAAGTGGAATATTTCCTAAAGAAAGTTATGACAATATTAAGGCAGATCCTGCTGAACAATTTTCATAGACATTCGTTTCGGAATTCCTGTGCTCAATCATAAAGCTTATTTTGTATCCCCCATTTAAGCCTGTATGCACTGTCCAACTCAGATCTTTCAGATACCATTTCAATCAAGATCATCTTCTTTTTCATCCACATAGAATCAGTCAGCGATATAATAATATGTTAGTAGATGTATTTGTCAACTGCTATCTGGCACAATTAAAGGAGTAATAACATTATGTTCAAAGCAATTCTGTTATATAAACAAGCAAGCTTCTTTATTCTATAACATTTAAAAATAAAAGCAATATCGCGTTCATATTGTTATTGAATCATCTATATTTCTTAGTAATTAATAAAATAATCTAAAAAAAATTATTTTCAAGTCACACCTTGAAAATAAATGAGTATGCTTGTTGTTGATTATGATGTAGTCAATGACATAATGTACCTAAAAACATTTTCATATCATATATTACTAGTTAGTTAATCTTACATGACCTTCTTTTTAAAATTGTTGATATTTCTTAATTATTAATAATTTAATTGAATAATAACAGTAATCCTATAACTTAAAGTATATGTAATATTGAACACGAGTGTATAGGGAGAGCCAGAGGCCAAGCGGTATAAGGCGTCAGGACTTGGTACTTGAGTTAGAAATAGTGAAAATTCGAATCCTTGCCTTGACTTTTAGATTTTATCAGTAACTAGGGGACACACTTGCACGATTTGCGTACCAACCATGTCACTCGCTATGCTTATGGGGGAAAGCTCGGCCTTCAGCCACCTCAAGAAACTCTGCTGCAAGAGATCCCATTTGTGGATCTCGCCTTGTGGCCTCATGGGGAAGCTTGGCCTCTGGCCTCACCAGGCATCTATATGCTATTACCTCATTTTTTTTATCTCAGCCTTAAGCCTCGAGGGGAAGCTCAGCTTGTATCACCATGATTTTTGAGGAGGTTTCAGAATGAGAATTTCAATTCAAGTATACACATGATGGGGGTGGACGCCTAGAAGTGCCTGTGAACATTTAGTGTCAGTAAGTCACTATATCGAGCTTTATGGTATATTTAAATATTCACCTTGTACTTATGGTACTCTCCTTACTCTGGCTAAATAAGTTCCTCGCACAGATCAGTTGCTGATTGGGAATGGTTAGAGCAAGGTTGGCCTCTCCTTTTTTGTTAAAACAAATATAATGTAACCCCTCATTTTTTATTATATGGCCTTCATTGGACCACGTTAGTATTCGCAGTATCTTTTCATGCGTTCAGACTGTAACTGTTTTTCTTCATCTGGAATCACCCTTCCTATCCTTTGTCTATTTATTGTGTACTGTAGTCTGGTCTGCTTGTCATTTAGAACCTTGATATTTTTTGTTTTATTTTTCAAATCTTCCAATGTAATTTAGATGTCTCTCATGTCTTCCTTAACTTCAACAATCCATCTTATATTTGATGTACTGTTCCATATATTTTCTACGATTTTTTGCTTAATCTCTCCTCAGGTGTCCTGATTAAGTCTCCAAGGAATGAGATTCGTTTCTTTTTCATTGTACTCATGATAGAACGAAAACTTCCTCTTTGTAAACCGTTTCGTTGGAAGCTAGTCTCCAGTGTCAGTTCTCTTGATAGTTCTTGTTAGTGCAGGTTCTAATTATTTCTCTTTCTATTTTGAGTAGTTTGTCTATTGCAATGGTATTAGTTGTTTTAAAGATTGTTTCACTTGCGTATGTTATTATCGGTTGTGTAACTGTTCTGTAATGTCTTAATTTTGCAGCTATTGAAAGACATTTTTTATTTTATGAGTTCTCTGTGGTATGTTGTACTCTCACCAGTTTATTTATAACTGTATATTGTTCCATGAATGATGATTTTTTTGTTGAGATTGTATGTTATACTTTCACCTAAATATTTAAAGCCGTCTACAATTTTTATTTTTTGATGTCCTATTTTGATTTTGTTTGAAAGTCAGTTAGCATGATATTTCCGTTTTCTCTGGGATATTTTGAGGCCAATCTTCTGGGAAATGTCTCTTAATATAGTTATTTGGTCACCTGAATATTTTTGGCATCAGCAAACTGAGTAAACCCAGATATAGATCTATGTTATCTTTAGGAGATCCGATTTTTATATTCTTCGGATTTTTTCATTATATATACTAGGGCACAATTGAACAATAATGGTGACAAGCCATCTCCCTGTCTCAAACCTGTTTTTATTTGAAATGGTTCAGTAAGTTCCCCTCTAAACTTAATCTTGGATTGTGTCTTAGTTTAAATACCACGGACGTGTATGGGTGGGTGGGCGGGTTTATACCACTGGACATGTATGGGCAGTCGGGTGGGTTCAATACCATATATGTGTATGGGCGGGCGGGTGGTTCACTGCTGTCACGGAACAGTTCCGTGAAAATAGGCTAATGGGTTAAACATCCTTCTACCGGAAACTGTATATTGATTGTCTTACCTCTGATGTATAATTCATACAAGATTTTCTTCAGTAGTTTCATTACCAGATGTTGATCAGAGAGAACTAATAATAGTTGCGAAGGTAAATTTTAAACATAAAAATAGTTTGTACCCATTAAATATTTGAGTATGATAAATCAAATTAATTTTTTTCTTTAGTTTCGGTAGTTAAAAGTTGATAGGCGCAATAGTAGGACATAGGGTGAGCCCTAACTTGTTTACTAATTTTGGGTGGGGTCCTACATTTCTTACAATTTTTAGCATAGACTGTCTATGGATACAGTTGTAAACCTCCCATTTATTATACCCAAAAGAATATGAACAAATATCTTTGCCATAGCATAGTACTAATCCTCTAAAAAGAGATTAATAAAAGATACCACAGAATATTCCTCACAAAATATGAAATTATGTATAATAATAAACAAATTTTGTTTCATTCAAGGGATGACTGAGATTGGCATTGTAACAGCCAATCTACCACATGAAAATAAGTTGGGATCAGTCGGTAAACTGCTCAGGAATGTCCAAATGAAGGTAATTTTCTTGTCTGTACACATTACAGTTTATTTGTTGATAACCTTACTTGACTCCAGAGCGCTCTTATAGTGAATTCTGGAACTACCAGTAGTTTGGGAATGTTACAAACAATGGTGTCACGATGTAAGTCAGCCGCAACCATAACAACGCCTAAGTATTGCATTGTTACCACGATTCAGTTTTTTTGTTTTATAACCTACTGTGAATTGTTATATTGTGAATTTGAGCATGTGTAAACAGATTTTGACCGTAGATTTTTTTATTTTCTTTTACATTGTTTCCTATTGTTCTTGTTGCGTTATTTTTATATTGGTCCAATACATTATTGTTTGAGTCAATCGAAAATACCTCTTCAAGTGGGTTTATACCTCATCAAGTAATTATTGTCTGTCGTATGTCAAGTACAGTATTCTTGGCACTACATCCTCAATAGTAGTTAAGTAGTTGCTGCATGGCCCATCATAACCAATAAGAAAAATTATCACAATCAAATAAAAAGAAAACAATCTAAAGCCGTAGTAATTAAAAGCATTCTAATTAGTCTGTACCAAAATGAAATGTTTTTTAATGTTACAATGAAATAGGTAAATATCTAGAAGTATTTTATCTTAATTATTTTAATCAATAGGACATGTAGTGTACACTTAAATAATTTGCCACATAATCCAGCCGAAGGTTAATTTCCATTCGTTTGTATGTAAATTAAGTAGATATTATATCTGTTAACATATATTCTATTTATATTAAAAATGTCAAGTTCTCTTAAGATAGTGTGGCTAGCATTAGGGACAACTGAATCCTGATAGATCATAGAAGTGTCGCTAAACTAGCCCATACAGGTGCTTGAGTGTGTGTGCATATTCCAAGGCTTCCCCACTCAGCTGAGACTCACCTCATGTCTCATTACACTACCTTAAATTTAATTTCCTTCCTTGGCTTGTTGAGGGATAGCAAAAAGAACATGTGTTGTCTTTTGATTGTATTTTATCTTCACCCCAATCTCCGTTATGCTCCCGTCACATTCATATGCATATGGTGCTAAAGGCCCTCCTACCCACTCATTCACGTACATTGGTAAAGGATCTCCCACCCACCCATTTAAGTAAAGTGGTGATGAGTACAGATATAATGGTGATGGAAGTAACACTATACATATATGGGTGTATTATAGCACATGTTTGTTTTCCGCTACCATTTATTAGCCTATATTAAAAAATGTACACACTGTAATATATGTTTGATATTACAGCCAATATTACAAGTCCAAAAGTTATGTGATATTAACAAAAATATAAAGTGATCTTATGTTACAAAGCTAAATCCAATTCATCAAGCCGTTTAAGATCTGCCTCACAGGGGGCACAACTATTTGATCCATTGTTTGGATAGACTCCCCCCAATCACACGACTGATCTACTGAAATTTATTTATATGTCAATCCCCATTTATTTATATGTCCAGTAGTTATATCTGCCCATGCCAGTTCGGATGCGATTCAACAGTGTCTATTCCCTATAAGTGAGGTTCATCCCACCTACAGGTATTGACGGATCGTTAATAAGGAATTTATTTCATCCATAAAGACTGTTTCACGCTGTGGCCTAGCTAGTATTTGGGCAAGAAATTTGATCTGCTCAACTGGAAAGCAGTAAGTAGAGGTGAGTTAAGAGATTTAAAGTGACCGTTCTGACGTGGGTGGGTGGGCAGGTCCATTCACCCTTTCATTTTTAAAATTTAAATAGGTTCACAAAACCGCAGAAAAGAATTGGTATCAATATATAAGAACATTTGAAGGAAGAGATTAAAATCAGCGAGATGAGAGACGATGATGACCATCCTCAACCTGGTCTCAATTCCTCTTTGAAGACATATAAAAGTCTTCAAGGAGGAATCCAGACCTATGACAACCTTCAAAGAGGAATCTATACCTATGACAACCTTCAAAGAGGAATCTATACCTATGACAACCTAAACTACACCTCAAGGTCTGTATCACCCCTATGACAACTGTTTTGACTGAAAAATGCACCGGCTACATTTATGAGGTTAATGGATACAGAGTTGTCTATTTACATTGGTGACTTATTTCAGGTGTAATAATTATTATAATTTATAATAAATAATAATTTAAATAGTAAAAGTTTTGAAGGTCATTTAGTGCATCTCATCAAGACATTGGAAAGGCTAAAGGAACATGGACTGACATGCCAGCTTAAGAAGTGCCACTTTACTGCTCCAAAGGCCTAATATTTGAGCCATGTGCAGATGGTTTAGAGTGGCAACAAGTGGAAAAGAATAAAGCAATTGAAGAGGCCACCTGACTTTGTACATCACTTTCTGAAATTGTGCAGATGGTACATTGCTTTTATACCCCATTTTTAGACCAAAGTTGTCTCTTTAACAGATTTGCTAAGTAACGTTTAAGTACAGCTAAGGAAGAACAACCATTAAAAAGAGTATTTGTAATGCTCCGATATTGTATCCTATATCCTAATCCAACCCTGTGTCTACAAATGGATGACAGTGGTAACACAGTTATCCTGAGTGTTAGAATAACACAATTAATTGATAGTATGTTCCAGATGAAATATAATCCGGATGACATTTTAATATGTCAGAAGAGAGCAATCACTATTATGGTAAAACTAAAAATTATGACACAGCAGGAGACACTTTATACATTTAAAAACATTATAGTTTATGTCAGTAAGTACTGGATACAATATGTCTGTCTTGCCAAGGCTTGTAATATACTAAAAATTCTCATAATTCCAATCCATATAATACTAGGAAAAGAAATAAAGCTATTCCACAGTGGCACAAACTAAAAATGTTCACAAAAAACCTCTAACCCAAGCCCTAAGTCCTGACGCCTTAGACCACTCGGCCACCGGCTCGCCAATTTTTTTACCTACATTTACGGTGGCAACGTTTTAAAAATATCTACACACACATATCCTGTTCCATTTTACTGGGTCTGGGTTTTGACAAATTTCTCCATTATCTACTGTATAACCTAATTCTCTCTTATTCAACGAGTTCCCAACTGCTCTCCCTTCTATCAATCTTCTCTTTGACACCCTCCAACCATCTCTTTCTTGATCTTCCTCTAGCTCTTTTTCCTTCTTACCTAAATTTGTAACATCCTCCTTGGCAATCTACCCTTCTCCAAAATATATACTCTCAGAAAATAATGAGGAACTAAGTAAAAATTTGATTCCTTGCTTTGTTTTAATAATTAGAAATTATTTGATTTCTTATTCTATGGGAAAGTTATAAATGAACCATTTTCTCAATACAAATTTTATGTGTTACTAATGTAAGGCTTAAATTTAGTAAAGGTTAAATTTACAGGTACTGGAAGAAGATACAGGGCTTATTCTTGGACCCAATCAGGAGGGACAGTTGTGCTTCAGAAGCGAATCAATGATGCTGGGTTACTGCACATCACATGATTCAGAGGACATTTTTGACAGTGAGGGTTATGTGCACACTGGAGACTTGGGGTACTATGACAATGATGGTTTTGTCTACATCACAGGAAGGTTGAAGGACATCATCAAGTGGAAGTGTTATCAGGTAAACTCTACATAGAGTGAAACCATAAGTACTTTTTTAACTATCTATATATATACAGGGTGTCCAGCTTCGACTGTCACATATTTTAGAGGATTGTTAGGTCAATACAAGCAAATAATACTATTTATCATATGTCTTTTCTCGATTCATTTTCTGTCTGTTATGTAGTTTTTCAAAACTTTGAATATCTCACAAACCGTTTGATATACAATACTGAATTTTGGTATGAAAGTTGATATTATAAAAACATATTTCATATAAAAGGCTGTAAGTCTAAAATTATGAGTATCAAAATAGCAGCTGTCTAAAATTTCAAAGTTAAATATAAAATAATAAACTACAACCTAAAAAATATTAAAACAAATATTTGTAGGCTACATTATGCCAAATTCAACAGTACACCAATTAAAAAAATTGGGTGATAAACAATAAAGGACATTTTTTGTGTGACTGTAAGCATGTAAGAAGACCCAGATGACCGTGCTTTCAGTCACAAAAAATAAGTTTATCATCTGATCTTTTTAATTGGCATATTGTTGAATTTGACATAATGTAAAAATTTGGTCTCTGTAATATACTAATAAAAGTTCTACCCATATAATGAAACAATTCTTATTTAAAGTGTTTCTCTGCTTAAAATGACGAATCTAAGCAAAGAAACAAACACATGAGAAACATATTCTATGCGAAACCTTAAGAGCAGTACTTTGGATTTATTATAGTTATTCAATTTTTTTAACTATCCTTTTTTAATGGGATTCTGATATTTTTCTTTTATTAATTACGCTGTGAATTTGTAATTTTACTAGGAATGTGTGGTCCACTAATTTTTATCTGATCCCTTGATTATTCTCAAGACAATCATTATTTAAAAATACTATCACTTTGATATCTTTATCTTATAATATTTCTCATCAGATTAGAGTAATATAAGAAAGTTGCTGTTTTGAAATCCTAAAAATTTTATTTTTATTTGGATATTCAGATAATGTAGCTTTTAAATACCATTAATTTTGAATTTGCCCTCCTTTTACCCAGACGAATGTTATCTTCTGGTTTTTGTAGCATAAATTAACCCTGTTTTTGATTTTTGCTTGCTTCGTTTATAAATTTATTATTTCTTGACCATCCACATAGGGGTGATTAGGTTACAGACTTGACAATGACTATTTAGGCCTCTTGCTAGCCTAGGGGTTAGCACAGAAGTACTAATATTAGTAGGCTATTGTATTAGCACTTCTGCATATGCAGAGGGTCACTGGTTCAAATCCCGGGAGGTCTACTAAAATTTGCCAAAGGTGTTTGGACCATTGTCTCTCAGCAACGTTTGAATACAATGTTAAAAATGCTACTGGGGTAGACATGAGAAAATGAAATAAAAAAAAATAAATAAAACTAGGTTGTATTGCAGGTTATTCCACAAGACATAGAGGAACTGCTACTAGGGCAGCCTGGAGTACACGAAGCTGTGGTGATTGGTTTGCCTCATGAGACTGATGGAGAACTGGTAACTGCAGCCATCTTGCTGAAACCTGGTTACGAGAAAACTGACACATCTATTCTTGAGAAAAACACTAATGGTACATTCTAATAATTTTAGAATAGTCTCATATGAATCCTATAAGCAATTTAAGTATTTACTAGCCGACTTACCTTGCTTTGCTAAGGGGGTTCTCTACGCTTATCCTTCCCCCCCAACATTTCCTGTAACCTCAGATCTAAAAACAATTAAATGGATAGCTGTAATAAAAGAAGATTTAAACATGGCAGGTATAATACAAATAGACATTTTAAATACGAACAATTTTAGAAAAAAAGGTTTTTTATTGGAAAGTTGGTCAGAGGAATACAGGGAAAAGAAGAGGAACACCTTGGTTTGATGGTAGAAAAAGAATTCATTGTGAAACAAGTTTGGGCACAAAGAGTGTCCAACCTATCAAATCAGTATTGATTGTGCTTCACGCAATGGATTGGGCCCATACATGAATAATAATAATAATAACAGACTGTGCTGTTTATTATAATATGAGTACACATGATTTACGCGGGAAATCAAAATATAATGTGTACTCTTACATTTAAGATCTACTTACTCACAAACCTAACATGCGAATATGCAATGTATAAAAAAAAAAAAAAAAAAAACAAGAATACACAGCTGAAGCATGTAAAGTTTTTCTTCAAAGTGTCTAGAGAACAAGTTCTACTGTATTCCTGTTACTGTACTGTACTGTAATATGTTGGATGAAGGAGATAGTGTGTGTAAATTTAATGAAATTAAAAAGAGTGAAAATTGCATAAAGAAAGGAATGGAAGGCTTTTTTACAGGATATCGTAAGAATAATCTTTCATGAGTTCTTTAACAGAGGAGAGTATCCAATTTGCGCCAAAATTAGAGATAAAGGGAAATAATTGATTTTACTGGCTGCGAAAGTTTGCAGGAAAGTAAAGGGAAAATCCTCAAAAGTATTGGTTTTAAATAAAAATAAAATGTAATGATCGAAGATGATTTCTTATGGAAAGAACACACATATCTAGTGCTAGGCTAACTTTCATTTGAAAAATGCACAATTTAAGAAAAGAAGAACTTGGATGTCCAATAACATGTCTTAAGAAGACCTGGGTCAACCAAAACCACTGTAAAAAGTTGATTTGGCAGAGTTCAGACTATAAGAGCGGGCTCAATTTACCTAAAGGTAAAGGTTCTCGTCTCATTATTTGCCATGCAGGGTCGGAGCAGAATACATTTATAAATGGAGCAGAATTGATTTTTCAAAGTAAGAATGGGAAAAGTATGACAGGACTAAGACTTAATCCTGATAAAACCCAGTATATCAATCTTCATTTAAATCATGTTAATAATCCTCAAACCAACTTCCCTTTTATACCTATGCAGCTAAATTCAATCACCTCAACCAGATTCCTTGGTCTAGAAATACATATTGCTTTGACCTAGCGCCGGAATGTTCATTCTCTTCTGCCTAAATTAAGCAGGGCTTTTTATGCATTATTAGCTTTATTACAGTCTGTTAATTCAAATATCTTTAGACAAGCGTACTTTGCATATTTCCATTCGCTAATTTCCTATAGATTAATATTCTGGGGTAACTTGTGTGAATCATCCCGGGTGTTTTTATCTCAGAAACGTGCTGTTAGCTTGCTTGCAGGTGCAGGCTCAAGAGAACCGTGCAAACCCCACTTTCAAAGATTGGGTATTCTCCCTTTACCCTCTCTCTTAATTTTTTTAACGCTTTAATTTTTTTTAAAACAAACCACGATAGATATTTTAGTAAAAACCATCAGTACAATCATTTTACCAGAAATTATACCATGATACAGTATCCAATACACAGAACCTCCTTTTTTGAAGCAACTCCATAATGCAAAACAACTCCTTTTTTTTTGCTAAAAAATGTACAAAGAATTCCCAATATTCTTAAGAAATGAACCCAGTAAGTAAATCAGAGATTGTCTTTTGAGTTTCTTTTAGAACGAGTTTTCTTCTACAGTGCTGACAAATTTTTGTCACCTCCCACAAGATTGGATAATTGAGTCACTTAAACATAATTTATATGTCAATTTCTTTTTTTAATTGTAGTTGTGACCACATAATTGTTATTTTCCTTTTCTTATAAACTTGTAGTTTTATTACCGAATGACATGTGAGCATGCATTGTCATAACTGATGGCTCATTTTGTCATATTATGACTATGTATATAATGTTAGTTTTCAATGACAAATCTTCTGCCTTTGCACTTGTGTGCATGTTATGGCGTGCCAGATGCTGTATAAATAATAATAATAAACAACCATTAGGAAATTAAAAGCAATATTTTGAAGGAGTGGTTTACAAAATGTTGCATAGCCTGCTGTATAATGCCAGTTACCATTTTAAATACAAGGAACACACGTCTAACAGTAAGAGAAGGAAAGCTGACATCATCCTTTGGCTGGAAAGGAAAAATATCCCTTACAAGTCCACATATACTTCGCTGAATAGCTATCAATTGTAAAACAGGACAGATCCAGGTATCAGTTATATGACCTTGATATACGAGATTACCTTCTCTAATGGGTCATGATGTAATTTGATTTCACCTTATCATTGCCACTACAACTCTACAGAACTCATTTGGGCTCAAGTGAAACTGGAGGTATCAGATAAAAAAAATCATTCAAAACTAGTGATGTTTGTCAGTTGATGAAAGAAGCTTTACGAAATGTAACAGTAGAAGACTGGAAAAAGTGTGTTGGACATGCTGAGAGACTGCAGGAAGAAAATTACATTAAAGAAGGTATCTGGGATGAAAATGTATAAAGGCTAATTATTGAGTTGAGAGAAGACAAAAATATAGAAGATGGCAGTGCAGATAGTACCAACCCTGATGAAGATGATTAATAAATTATTAGATTAGAACACTAACTTCTAAATAAAAGAAATTTAACTCGACACCAGGAATAACGCACATAATAATTGTCGCAACTTGAGCACTAGTTCGGGACACTGGGATTAACGCAGGTAATAACTGTGGCCGGATTTAATGCGGGTAATCACAATGTATTAGTTTGAGACAGTGGGATCAATGCTGTTAGTAACTGTCACAACTTGAACACTAGCTTAGGACACCAGGATTAACACATAATTAAACCCTCCCGCCCACCCATACACGTACGCTGGTAATGACCCTCCCGCCCACCCACACACGTACGCTGGTAATGACCCTCCCACCCAGCCACACACGTACACTGGTAACAACCCTCCCGCCCACCCACACACGTACGCTGGTATTGATTAAATGCCAAAAAAGATCAGATATTATAAATGTATAATGTAATGTCGTTAAATTAATATATTATGTTAAACAGATCTATAACATGTTCCTTATTTTCTTGATAAACATTAGTTAAGTTTGAATACTTTGGTAATATGTCAAATTAACTACAAAATATGTTATAAAACTACTATTATCATTCCTAGAATCATTTATATTACAAAATTTTATAGCGTATTACAAAGGAGGAGGCCAATATATTAAATATCACATGACAAATTGTAACAATAGGAAAACAAACACATCATAAACAACACAAAACAGACTTATATTGGCAGTGAAATATTTTCAGCTGGTCTACTACATTCATGTCCTTGACCTGTCTATTGTAAATGCAACTAGTAAAACTAACCATATTAATTGGCACAAATATTCCTATTACATGAGATAGACAATGTAAGTTATATGTTATCAAGGATATTATATAATACTAGCTGACAGCCCTTACTTTGCCACAGACTGGTTCTCTACGCTTAATTACACTTCCCTCTAAACCAGTGGTTCCCAACCTTTTATGAGGTATCGCCTCTAGGTGGAACTCCTCACTCACCCCTTCTCTTAGTACCGTACGGTATACCCTTATTTAAATGTAAGAAACGTTTTGTTGTAAAAATAATAGATTGAATTATTCTGTTAAATGATTTATTACTGTATAGTGTATCTGTATACATACAACAAATAATTAACCAATGTAGATGTATCCAGAATTCTTCCTCTCATCAGTCCCATCTCATGAGTTTGAGCTCAATTTAAAATTTTGGGTATCTTGTAAACCTGTTGAAGGAACAAATTTTTGAGAGTTATTTCAGATTAAAATGAAGAGTGTAATAATTTTAAGGAAGACATTTTCTTAAGTGTACTTCTTGTGTACAAATACCTAAACCTGTCCTAAACTTAATTTGTAAATTCGAATGAGACTAAAAAAGTTGCATCATAGAATACCCTGAATAAATTTTACAAAATGTTTATGATTTCAATTTAATTTATTTACCTTTTTAATGGCTCCCTTGCGCTTGGTGAACTGCAGTCAAAGCCTGAATATCCGGCTGTATGTTGGTCAGGTGAAGGCGCAAGTCTCCTTTGGTGCAAACATCCAATTTGTTCCTTTGTTTTGTGAGGAGCTGGACGACAGAGCTGAATCTTTTTTCCACTAAATATGTGGATGGAAATGAGATTAGAAGGGATTCAACCATTTCCCACAGTTTTGGATAGGATTCCATGAGTTGTACCTAGGCTAACTCGTAACCATGCTGCTTAAAAATCATCTTTGCCTCACAGTCATATTTCAGGTCCAAAAACTCTGTCTGCAAAATATGTTCAAGGGTGTCCACCGCATCAAGCAAAAATGGATCAAAAACCCAATCTGGAATTTGAAGATTGGCAACGTCTTCAAATCTTGATTCCATGTTATATTTTAGCTTGTCAAGGTGGTCCGTGAAAGTGAAGATTTGGTCATCTTGAAGATGGAGAGATTCTGAGCATTTTTGTAGGTATGGAAACTGACACAGTTCACCACGACCTATATTACCTTTGAAAATGGCAAACTTGGCAATGAACGAACTGATAATGCCTTTTGCTTTGATTAGATTCATCTTATTTCCTTGCAGCTTCATGTTGAACTCATTGAGTTTTTCGAAAATATCAGTCAAATATGCAATCTCGAATTTGCGAAGTCTCAACGCTTGACTCAATTCAGGGTCACAAGAATCGAGAAACTCAGTCACTGTTTCGAACAATTCAAAAAATCGCCGCAAACAGTTTCCTTTTGAAAGCCACCTCACGGCCGTGTGCAAGAGCAACCGCTCAAATTCCTCATCATTTTCGTGGCACAGTTGTCGGAAGAGATGGTCATTCAGGGCACTGACTTTTATCTTATTTACCCCATTAATTACTAGTTTAAGGGTTTCATGCAGTATACCACTTAATTTTTTTGCTGCTAAGTGTTGGCGATGGATGACGCAGTGTATGGTAATAACGCCTGAAACTTCTTTCTTCAGGTGGGCCAGAAACCCAGCATGGCGACCAGACATGGCAGTAGCTCCGTCTGTAGCACAGGCGCTTACGTTTGATAGGGAGATATCCTTTTCATCAAAATACTCTTTTAATACATTAAAAATGGATGACCCCTTCGCATCAGTGTGATCAAACTTCTTGCAAACAGCATTTCCTTGGTAATTTCCTTGTGCTCATTGATGAATCTCACATAGGCCAACACAATTGCTTTGTTATCAATTACAGTAGATTCATCTATCTGTAAAGCAAATTTTTTTTTTTTAGCATGTGTGTAAGTTTTGATTCATCAATTCGCCTGGAAACAGTATTGTTGCTGAAAGGCACCAATTGGCTTATTTTGTTACTAGAACTCTCGCCTAACATAATTTCTACAATTTTTTTTGCAGCAGGTAAAACAAGAGTTTCGCCAATCGTGTGAGGTTTGTCACATTTAGCGATCAATAATGCTACCTCGTAAGAAGCAAGAAGACCTTTGTCAAGATCGGTTACTCGTTTTTTAAATAGATCACTTACATTGGGACGTTTTTCTGCTTTAGCTTTGAGCTCTTGAAAATAACTGACGTCTTTATTCATTTTGTCACTGTGTACTCTTGATAAATGTTCTTTCATCCGCGAAGGCCTCATGGCTTCATTGCTAGTAAATGTTTTATCACACAAAAGACAACGTGGAAACAGCACATTTTTTGGTGACACAACAAAACCGTATTTCAAAAACTCAGCTGAGTACTGACGACACTTTTTCTTCGAATCCATGATGCATGGTCTTCCGTACTTCAAAACTAACGAACGAATACTAAACTAAACAGATACGCACAATGTAATCGCAATGTAGTAACTGGCGTAGCCTACTAAATACATAGAAGGCGTATGACGCACAAATAACAACACGCCTGTGATGTTGGTGCCAGTGGAGGGGGTAGTGCTGTGACCTTGCCAGCTAAAAATAGCCGGTGACTCAACTACTTCACGCCAATTCCCTTACCAACGCGTGGCCAACGAGCCCTGAGGAATTACGCAACTCTATCATGTACACTTATTTTATAGTTTTATTTAATAATAATAGTCTCAATTTTTACCGCTATGCAGCTTAGGAGTATAGCAAGGTAGTCTGCTATGTTGAGCCTACAGTATACAAGGAAGGTAACAGGGCCAGTGCTACGCTTCAACCGCCTATTATTACCCCTGGTTTTACCCAAGGTACTCATTTTTATTTCAGGCTGAGTCGACCTGGGGCCTGTAGATATTAATGAAAAAATCTAGTTGGTATCGCCATGGCCGGGAATCGAACCCGGACCGTTTGCGTCGGAGTCAGATATTCTACCATCTGCGCTACCGGGACCTTAGTTTTATTTATACAGATCATATTTTTTGCCCATAATTTTCTCAAAAACGAGTGAATTTGTTTTTAAATTGCTACCGTGTTTCTGCGACACTTTCACAGTATTCTACTCTACAGAGGAGTTAGTTTATTTTTTCTGCCTTTTCATACTGATCGCCCCCCTGTCGCCCACCACAAATTTATTGCCCCCCCTAGAACCCAAATCGCCCACCGAGGGGCGATCGCCCCCAGGTTGGGAACCACTGCTCTAAACCATCATATCAATATAAAAGCTCAGCTTGCTTTCTCCAAGATGACAAAGTTTTACCGTCTAGAAAACCCTGTAAGTCTACTTTAGGGGGATACAAAGTACTACGATCATGTCACAGTTAGTAGAAATGACCTTAAACATTCCATAGTGAAAACCAAATTAGCCAAGCTTTTATGTCATGTTTTATCTTTTTTGTATCGACGGTTTGATATAAATTATTAAATCTTTATCATACGTGAAGTCGTTTTTTGTCTATGTAACTCCTCCCTTATTCTTACACCAATTAATTTAAACTGTTAGGGTGTCAACAAATTTGCCTCTGTTTGAAGTTGTGCAATATGGTCTTAATTCTTCAATATCTTTATCCCGAAGTGTGTAGGAAGCCTTAAACGTTCGTTTTTCAGCCAAAAGAATAACATGGAGAGAGATTTCAATGATAAAAAGTAACAGCTGTTAAAATATAAATAATGATTTCCAAAAAGTTTTAACAGCTGTTGGAATGTAAACAATGTTGTTTGTATAACTGAGGAGATTAGATGTTATATAATGTTACTCCAGAGAAGGTTGTAAGCATGGTTTTATTCACATTCGATTGTACGGATTCACTCTTCTGGACTTGAATGTTTCACAATGGTAATATAATGCAATTATTTTACTTTTTTAATAAATCTTCAACCGTTTAACAAAAACAAATTAATTGAACACGTTTGAAATAGGCTAAATAATACCATTGGTTATTTATATTAATAAATAGGTAGCAACGCAAGTAGTGTGAGTAAGATAATGTAAATAAATAATATATTGTGATTTTACATGGTACCGTTTACCCACTAATATTGGTAGGCAAAAGATATAGTCCGAGGCCGAAGGCTGAGGTGTCTTGAGCACAGCGAGTGACGGGGTTGGCATGCAAAGTATACATGAGTGTCACCTAGTTAAAGTCAATGAGCTGTTTGATGTAAAATTATTAAATTAAAGTCAAAGTTACTCTTACAGAAAAAGTTGAGGGGCTGTTTCTACCCCTTAACAATAGAATTTCGAGAAATACTTTCTTAGTGGGTCTCCATGATACAAAATCTGACCTCTCCAAATTTGATCAAAATCTTATGAAAGCTTTTGCAGATTTTTTTATTAGTGAGTATGTCGTTTTTGAATTGTATATTTTATAAGATTGTCATAATTGGCATGATGAAAAATAATTGTTACCATACCGTACAATGACAAAATACAGGATATTTTCTTTTTTTCTGAAACTGACAGAACCCCTTAAAGAGTTCAAAATAACAACTGATGTGCCTAAAATGGACCGTGTAGCCACCCTAATCAGGATCAATATTTTAAATTATAATCATAAATGTAATTGTACTTTGTATTTATTTTGTGTATTTAACTCCAACAAAAAGTACTTAATTGTTTGCAATGCACAGAACACTTGTCTCCCAGTATGAAGATTCGAGGAGGAGTCTATTGCCTGTCGAGTTTTCCTCGTAACTCTGCTGGTAAACCAAAAAAAGCTGACATTATCAAACTGATAGTTCAACAAAATTTAAAACGACAACATAGCAGCATTCACGTTGAGGAAACAAGTCTGGACTCCCCACAGCGTACAATGAATAAATGTGCACCAAACCCTTAAAACATTACGTATCCTTTAAAATATTTTTAATGTTCAGTTTTAAATTCATATCATTTAATTTATGATGCTATGAGTAAATGAATGATACATTTTAGGTGGTTTGTTTGAAAATTATTAAAAACATTCATTACAACATCAACATAAAATCCAATTACTTTTTAAATCTAAATAAATAAGATACCAAGAAATGTTTAACTGAGTTTAATTTAAATTTTAAAGTGGATAATTATTTGTGTATATAGTCTTTAAAAATTGTTACATGTTCAATAAATACTAATAAAATAAAGTTTTTTTGGGCAATACAAATTATTTATTTGTTATAAAAATACAAGACAATAAAAATAAGTAAAAAAAGTCTTTGTATGTTTTAAATGTTACTGTATTTTAATTACATATCTATTAGACAAATCTGTCTTATCAGTAAGCTAACTCTGATAGCCAGATACCATTGAAGTTGTAATTAATTACTGTATTGTTTAAGAGTATTTTTAAAACCAAAGTAAACATTCAATTATTTATTCAGATGAGAGATCATCAATATTCTTTGTTATCAGTATATTGTGAATTTTGCCTTGTGGTTATATTGTGGAGACTTGTAGTAAGCGAGATTCATCAAGGTGAATCAAAAAGTAACCAATTGACTTCAGTCGTTGGCCAAGATGACTTCAGAATGCTGCGCTTGGATGAAAGTGTGTTTGTGGACAAGAGTGAGATGATCAATGAATATCTTGAACGTGGAGGGGTGGTTCTGATTATTACCAAGCCCAGAAAGTGGGGGAAAACTATAAATATTAGTATGTTCAAATATTTTTTTGATATTGAAGTGGACGAGAATGGTGTTGCTGTAAGTGATGAGAACAAACAGAACAATGTACTTTTTACTGGGGGCGTAGTAAAATTACATTCAGGAAAAGTGGTGAAAATTAGAACTTTGAAGATTGCTCAGTACTTAAGTGCAATGGAACATCAGGGAAGTAATCCAGTGGTGCTGCTTAGTTTTAAGGATATAAATGGTAATACATATGAAGAGTTTGAAAATGCAATTAGAATAAAAATGAAGCTTACGTTTAAAACTTATCCTTATTTAAGTAGGTACATTACAAATTTAACTGGATCGGATTCAATATTAAATGAACCAACTGACATTCTTAACAACATTAAATTAGATAAAAGTTTGTATTTTTTGAGTAAAATACTTTTCCGTCACTTTCAAAGAAATGTTTACATATTTATCGATGATTTTGACACCCCAATTGCAAATGCATTTACGGCTTTTGGATCGAAAATTGAAGAGTTTAATAAAGTCGTAGATATGATATACAGGATAGTAAGGTGGGCTTTTAAAGACAACTGGTATTTAGAAAGGGGTATTTTAACAGGGACATTTCACTTTGGGTGGTTAAACGAAATTTTACGTCTGAGCAATGTGCGACATAGTACTGTGATTGACACAACATTCTCAAGATTCTATGGGTTTACACAGAAAGAAGTAAACAAGTTGTTAAAAAAGTTACCTAATAATGTTACATTAGAGAAAATACGAGAATGGTACAATGGTTACAACTTTGAAAGTGATACAATATATAATCCATGGTCCACTTTGTCTTGCTTGGTAAATAAAGGGAAGCTCGGACACTACTGGAATAGTGCCATCAGTTCAACAAATAACTTAGCAAAGAGTGTACTGTTACTGGATGAAGCTCAAGAGTATCTGCAACAGCTTCTTCAGGGAAAAATAGTCACTAGAAAGGACATAAATAAACCAATCAACTTAAAAAACATTAAGGATACTTTCCACCGAACCCTTCTGTTCGGTGGGTATTTTAATTCTGTGTCATCAACTTGTGATTCCCACTGTTACATCCATCCATGGAATCTCTCCCTTCCCAATAGGGAAGTGAGAGCAATGGTGGCTGAAGGAGTATCAAACTGGGTAGCCCATAAGTTGGGAATTACTCTTAATGAATACTTGAATTTAACAAAACTACTTCTTGAATTACAAATAGATCATTTTAAGGATGCTTTTCAAAAATATTTATTAAATTCAAGCCTTCCTAAGGCTTTTGATAATCAGCAACAATATCATCTGTTGATAGGTGGGTTGCTGTCTTCTTTAGCAGATAGTTTTACTGTTCGGTCTCGAAGAAAGCCTGGACAACAAAGCCGGGAATACATCTTAGTAGCTTATCCCGATATTGGATATAATAAGATAATTGTGGAATTTGAGGTTGGTAAGGCTCCTAAAAAGCTTCCAACACTAGTTGAAAGAGGGTTGAAGAGAATGAAGAATAAGCAATATGCCCTGAATACAACTAAGCAAGAACATGTGCAGCAAGTGATAAAAATTTATTTGGGAATTAGCAAGAAAAAAGTTGATGCAAAATATGAAATCTTTAGATTAGATTAGTAATGTAATTCTGAAACAGGGTTTAAATTATTTGACAGTCCAGGAATAAATAAAAGGTAAAAAAAACAACTGAGGTTAATTTGATATGGTTTAATTATTACTATACTTTATTTAACGAAAGTCCTGACTTGACATAAGTACGCTTAGTGGTATTTGAGAGAAGCTAATGCGCGCGTTGTTGACAAAAGTACTGCGTTTGACATACGACAGACAATAATTACTCATGTTTAGGCAAAGATACATTTGAAGAGATTTTTTAATTGGTTCAAACTATGACAAAACAGAACAATATAAATATAATAAGATCAATCTATAAGGAATAAGACACACAAAGGTAAAAGACAATATAAGCAACAAGAAAATTCACAATGATAATATCTTAACTCACACTCTAATTATCAAAAGAGTAGGTTATAAAACAGGTGCATTTAGAGAACTGAAATGTGGCAACAAAGTGTCCTATGGTTGGGGCTGGCTTACATCGTCATGCTGTTGGTTGTAGCATTCCCAAACTCTTTGCAGTTCCATTATTTGCTGTAAGATTGTTACATTGGCTCTGAAGTTACATTGGGACACTCAATAAATGTGTTTTATCACCAATGTTATTGTTCAATTTAAACACAGTCAAATCTTACCAAGGAAACAGTTGTTTTGAGATACAGATGGTCATGCATATATCAGATTGAAATTCTAATTGGTTGATTGAGTAAATAGAAAAAAACTGATTAGGCTGTCTTGTTTGTTTACATCACTTAGCTTATGTCAATGAATTTAGGGTCCATTCATACTAGCCTACAACTAGAAAAAAGCAATTTATTACAAATCAAATACTATTTATTTTTAATTTACCTATTTTTTGGTGAATTTCAATTTCTGAGAATGACAGAAGTGATGACAGAAGGAGGCTGTAATTTAATCTGGAAGAAAATTCTTTATTATTGAACACAATAAGGTAATTTTCGTACAACTTTTTTAAGCGTTGACAAACTTCTAACAACGCCACCCATCTATACTGATCGATGTATGGTTGTAACGGCCCACCCACTCATCCATACCCGTAGGGTGATATTGAAAACATACAGGTATAATTTTATTTTGTAGGCTTAAGCAGCCGGTGTCATTACTGATAACAAAATCTTCCAGTAACGGCCGTATCAAGGTGTTTTCTACAATATTTACATCACCAAACGTTTCGCCCATGTGTGATGTGGCATCCTCGAGACCACTCAGAGATCCTCAGTATCAGAGATACCGCATAACAGTATGGGTGAAATGTTTGGTGATGTAAATATTGTAGTTAACACCTTGATGCGATTTTTACCGTAAGCTTTAGTTATTAACATACACGTAGAGTTTTGTTAACGTACCCACCCATACACCTTGCACTCACCATCTACTATATTTACTACACTATTGATATGAGGTATATTAATATGAATAGTGTTAAAAGGACCTTCCTCTTACTTCCTTTTCCTGTGTCACCCATCACAATTTGAAAACTCCCACTTGCAAAAAGTTGTAGGCTTCCTAACAATCATTTGGTCTGAGTCAATAAATACTCTTAATTGTTGGATATTCAAGGACATCCCCAACTTGAGAAATTAATTCCACGACCTCTTCCTCTGTAATGTGAAATAAACTGGATATTTATTTTAATATTTAGCCTAAATTATAGTCTACTCTTTCAGGAGCAATATTTTATAAATATTCCATATACAATAAAATGGCATATTCTTGAACAAAATCTTTGAACACTTGAAGGTGGAAGTTCAATTCTGATTTCAATGGTTTGTTAAAAATAATGGATTTTGTTAAAGTGGAGTGCCATCTTCGATCAGACAATTTGAATTGTGTGGTCCCCACACATACACTTCACCCAATGAAACTGAGACACCGGTGCCCCTAGGAGGGAGCATCATTTGCCTTGTCTCCAGGATTCTAGCTTGGAGGCACGTCCCGGAACACCCACAACAATAAATGTATGACACAAAACATGAACATTTTACACACCAACATCCATCAGGCCCCTGCCCTGACGTCCGTGCCCCTAGATCCGCTTAGAGGGAGATTTTTACCTTATCCCGCAGAATACTAGCTTGGAGTTTCGTCATGAGGAAATATCAAACAAAAACATACTTTCAAACAACAGAATTGTTAAAAAAACACAATTATGATTACAACACCCACTCCTCCAATCACCTTGCACGTCCACCTAGGCATCGCTTGGAGGGGGCCACCCCCTACCACTCGTCACAGATTGGCTTACCGCAAGGATTCAGTTCATCTTTGACGGTTGTGGTGAGTTTATCTCATGAGTGTAGTGGTGCAAGGACTCCTTCCCTCTGCTTCAGTGGAATTGGAAGGTGGTTGGATAAGTTGAATATTTTGTCAATTTAATAACCTGCTCTATGTTTTGTTGAATTTTTTCATATTTTTGCATTTATTTCGGGTCTCATTGAATATTTTGTCTGTTTAATAACCTACATGATGATCATTGTTGAATGAGCTGCCTAGCAGACCCAATTCACACATAACACAGAATTTTCATTTTAATATAGTTTGTCTTAACCTGTGGAGATTAATTTCCATTACTTTAAATGAGAATTTGTGGTCCTAAATTATCTTTTTGTGGTCTAATCATCAGTGTATGGGGAATTATACAATTGGTATTTATGGGTATTTTCTACCATATGAAAAGTGTGGCGTTAGCGGAGGATCTGCCAGGCATT
>JAQJVL010006803.1:0-27152 GCA_035578905.1 Stictocephala bisonia | reverse complement strand
ATCACTATAAGCCAAGAAAATTTCTATAGGAAGTCAATAAGAACTTTTTTCTTGAAAATTAAATATTATTAAATGTATATAAAACTTATAAAAACATTTTTAGCAACCATGTATTTAAATATGAATGGCTTACAATTACGGGTTTTATAGTAATAAAAGTGTAATGTTGATTAACAGTGAAAATTAGTAATTTTCTCGGTCTTTTTTTACAAACAGGATGAAAATTTAAAATAAAATGCTACACTGCTTATATCATACCGTATAAAATTAAATGAGGAAAATGTTCCTCATATTTTTTTGTAAGCAACTAGCAATTGTTTATCAATCAGGGGGCTGGTTCCCGAGGAGTCAGGAAACTATCTTAGGCGAAACGAAAGATTAGGTGACATAATTTTTATTGGGAGATCACAACCCTACGAATTTAATTCCAAAAGTCCAACCTTAATTAAACGGCAATGATTGAAGCCTCGGGATTACTTTGTTTTTATGAGTTAGAATACTGAAATACTCTGGATATAAGGAACAATTCACCAAATAAACAAATACGTACACTTTCATCGGCAACTTTGTAGAAGAACGATTGCAATATTTTTCTAACTAGCCCAATTTTATTACTTTTCAACCACTGCCGTTTTATGCAGCATGGATTTTTTAGTCAGATTTGTGGCATTTTGTTCTTCTAGTAAAGAGTTTTAATTTTATTCCCTTTAAACCTATTCCCTCTTTGAAAGAGTTTTCTGGCTCCTTTTAGGCCGAATTCCTGACGTAATTAAAATTGTATACTTGCTTCAAAAAGTGCATTTCTTACGTATGATGTTTTAAGTTCGTTATATGTAATTGTTCAAATAATATGATAACGTCGCGATTTTTTGGAGACCCTTTATATTCCATTCAAGACAGAATTTGGGAAAAGAACTGATTGTCTATTAATCATTTTGTATTAGACCAGCCAACTCAGTCGCTTCATACATTTTCAAATCTCTTCAAATAGATTAAGATGTTAAGAAAAAGTATAATAAATCGGGTTGTTTACTTGACTGATGTTGTTGATCCACGATGAAAGAGTTTCGTTATCTCCCCTCTAGTCGATTGAAGGTGTTTCATTAAATTACAAAACATTCCCTCAGTCATGAAAGTTGTAAATACTGTATATAATTCTTCTATGTCTCATAATTTTTTATTGAAATGCATGTTATATTTAACGTTTATTAATAAAGTCTTAAATGTTAATGGTTTAATTTCCCCCAATAGTATTTAGACACTCTGATTATACTAAACATATTAATGTACTGTATTTTCTTTTTAACGTACCATGGGTGAAAATGAGAGTTCACCTTAATTATGAAGTGCAAAATAACCAACAATTGGATAAGTTCGATTTCATGTGCAATATTAAGGCCTTATTTGCGAACTAGACGTGAAACTCACTTTAGTTCAATAAACTGAGGGTTGTTTTTGCAGGTGCCGGAAGAAGAAGTACCGAGACGACTTGCCGGCCACCAGCGTCATCATCACCTTCCACAACGAGGCGAGATCCACGCTACTCCGGACAGTCGTCAGGTCAGTAAGGATCAATAGGACATATAAGTTCGCGCATCATACATAAAATGTAACCATAACAACGTTACTTTAAAAAAATTGCTTCACCTGTATAGGTAAAAACTTATAATATTTACCTGTCATTCACAAGGGGCTCTCAGTGCCGCTTCTCTATAACAAACTTTCAACCTAGCTCCGTTGGGAGAAGTGAGTAATGGATAATTGAGGGTTACAGTACTTTTTAGAAAGGCTCGTGGGGCCAACCATTAACTAAACTGTACCTTCATTAAATATTATGTACTAACCGACTTAGCAAGTATAGTACGATCTGAACATAATTGTTCTAGTTGTATATTGTTTAGTTTAAAAAGTTTGTGCAACTCCACAAAATTTAAAAAACACGCGTAGTTACAATAATAACAACTCATTTCTATAAAAAATATTAACGAAGAATACATCAAGTTTTATTGTTGTTTTTTTAAGTGATGCCAGTTTAATTCAGTGGCATTTTTACTTCACAACATAAAAGTTTTTAAGGGATAACAGTCCATACACCTCGAGCAAATGTCTAAGTAGACCTCCCGGGATTTGAACTCGTGACCTTCTGCAGACATGCTAACTACTAGGCTAGCAAGAGGCCCAATTAGTATACAATAACAATTCTAAACCCACCTTATTAAAGTATTTCCTTGCATTAAATTTCCCAAAGACTCAGAAATTACAAAGGTCTCTTTTGTAGCAACACACTCTGCAAATTTATATCTATTTTGTTATATTTATACATGAGATACAGTTACCTCACCAATTAATTAATGTTTAGACAGTTATTTATGTGTCATATCAACTGTGAAAGGCACGGCGCTTGTAACTCAAAACAGCTACATCACTGTACTGCGGGCCTTGCCTGTACGCCTGTAATGTAGGCGCTAGACAACTGTTCTGTGCATGTCTGTTCATAGTGCTTGTGCTCGTGTTTCAGTGTACTGAATCGCAGTCCTGAACACCTCCTAAAAGAGATCATCTTGGTGGATGACTTTAGTGACCATCGTAAGTTATCAATTAGTTATTATACTATTAAATATATCATGGAATACTTGTACTCATGTTTGTTATTTAGTTTTAATGGGCTTTTTATTGGAACATTAAACCTATCTATGCCTATCGAATTATTCAAATTTCTTCTGAACTCTGATTTAATTTAAATTTAGAACATTGTTTTAAAAGTGGCCTTGAGTTCAATTACAGCTAGTAATCTAATTATTTTATATTAAATTAAATTGAGATTCTGGTGAGATATTTCATGTATAGTACAATTAGTTTATGTATATTGTTTTTTACGGAACAGTTTGAAACCTGTTGATATAAATATGAGAGTGTTCTTAAATATTTATACCTTCTATACACTGACAAAATATACAACCTTTATGATAAACGTTACATTATTTTTAATATTTATTATAAAATCTGGGTACTACCTTGCCTAAACTCAACCCTCAACAGAAGTTTATCAAAAATGTTTACACCGATGTCAGCACCAAATTTGTATTTTGCTGTTCCTTGCTTTTATGACTTAACGTTTTACCCAATCTTATACTGAATCAATTTACAAGCAAATCAATATTGAAAAAATGGAAATTATTCCGTCATTTAAATTGTATTTACATTTCATACCTACTAAATATAATTCACATTTATTATAAAACAACTGGATAGTATTAATGTCATAAAATACTCAGTTAATCTTGATAAATAAAATAAACTCACCAAGACACTAACAGTACATAACAGCTGCAAGTTTGAGAGTCATTCAAGTGCTGGGTGGCTGTGATATACAAGGTGGGAAAAAAATATGAAAATGCTTTCACAACTTTTGTGTAACTTCGCTTGTAAAAGTGAAATCTTGTACATCATGATGGTTACAAACAATATACTTTTTGACGCCATTAGGGACATTTCATTTTTGCAGGGGGACGGCCTGCGAGGAGTTGAACAAAAGTCTTCAGTGTAAGCCTAGGTCAAATGAAAGGTGTATTTAAGGGAAATTAATTGCCCCAAACTGGACTTTGAAAGGTTTATCCTTAACAAAGTAGCAGTCATTTAAATTTCAAAGTAACTAATTTGAACAAAATTATTTCTCCGCTACTAACAGTCTCAAGTAAATTAGTCTGATAAAAAATAATACTTTATGGAACACAATTATTAAAAAACTAAATTATCAAATTATCTATGGAAAAAAATAAAATAATTTGTTGTGAAAGTGTTTCCAAATTGTTACCATCATTTATACTAGTAAAATATTATACGATGGATTTTGTACTGTTTATAGAAAAAACTGCCTTTTTAATATAATCCTATTTTTAAAAAAGGCCTTAGCATGATTTGGGTGCTTCAAGCCTGACTTAAAGACATTATTGAATGAATTAATAAAAATTCTTATTTACTGAGGTGAAAATTAGTTCCTTACATGGTCCTGTTAACATAACCTCAGACATTCAGATGCAACAAACAACGTCTGCAAGTTTCAATCAAAATAATTTTCATTTTTACTGTGCTATACTGATATTTTCTTCACATATCCATGTTCTCAAAATGTCTGCAAATTTTACTTCACCATCAGCTGCCGGAAACTCTTTGAATCAATCAATTTCGTTATTATTGTATTATTTTACAATTGATTTCCATTAGGGCTAACTAAAACATTTTAACAACAAGTACAAACCTTGATGGTAATATCTGATATGTTTTCACCTTTAAAGTAGATTCTCATACAATTGTTTGTTATTGTAAATTGGTTCAACAATTTAGTAAACAAACCCAGTAATGGCTTAGTGTAAGTATGTTGTCATGGCAGCGATATGTCCAAATGAGCAAACAACTTGTCCATTACTGTTGGAGTAATGAAGTCAATGTGAGTTACCGTCCCTAACAGCAGACAGGGCTCTGTAATGGCTGTACATAAGGTGACTGCATTACACTGTGATTTAAAACAGAAATGTGTTAAGTACATCTAAGTAGGCCAAATAATTTAGCATTCTTAAACTTAAATTAAAACACTCATTGCTTTCAGTTACATTCTTAAATTTTTTTAGTTTTTCAAACTTCACTCACCAGTTGACATGGGTCGGAAGGCCTGTGCATAAATTTTAATCAATGAGTGAAGTATCAACCATTAGCTCAGTTCAGGAATCAAACTTTGGATCCTGTTCTCCACAATCTGAAGGCTTAGCCCCTGAGCCACCAAGCCTATTAAATTTATAAACTACAAATAACACATATTTTTATTATGTATTAGTACAATTCAATTAATTTTAAATTGGAATGTATATCTTCTTAATATTTCTTCTTCTTGATGCTTCCGAGGGTTGTAAAGCCAGACAAGATCCCTGGCCGATATCCACCTTTTTCTACCAATGTCATAGCGCTCCTTCATTCGACTATTGACATCATATATGTTGGAGCCAACTCTGTTGTGGATCTCTTCCATACGTGTCATACACATAGTCTTCTCCAGCTACTTCCTCGTTGGGCCTGAAACCAAACGGATAAGAAAATCTGTCCTCAAACCAATAATTGATGTATTTTAATTTGTCTGTTGTTTTCTATGGTTTTTAGAAGTTAATTAATAAATATATATGTATATTTTTTTTAAAGGAGTGGCCGTTATCCTTCTTAACCTTAGTCTTCTCAATCCCCATAGAATGTTGATATATAAAGGATTGATTGATATAGGATAAAAATAATATCCACAGGCACTTGAATCACATAAATGTATGTAAATAAAATTAATGTATTATAAATCATTTATTATTTTTATTTATACTTTATTTTTATAAAATACAATATAAAAGTTAATAGCACAGTAATAATTCATTTTACTTTTAAATTTGAATATATATTTTATTAAAATATGATTTTTTTTTCTAAAAATATAATAGTTAAATAATTTTAATAAGTGTTAAATTAAAATTAATTTTTTTTTAATTAATTTATTTTATTTTGATCAGCAAAACATGTTTTTATTCGTTATAAGTACACAGGGTATAAAAACAAATTCAATCAATTATTTATCAGGTTTTTAATATTTTTATTCATATATTATAAAAGTAATATCTCAACTCATAGAGATTCATTTATCTTTAAAACATATATTTATAAAGTAACCAACCGAGTTCATGAAGTTTTGTTTTCTCCACTATATATAGCTGTGATATAGTACTAGTAGTACATAAAGTTGCACCTCGTACTAATGATGATAAAGTAACTAAGAAATCATAACTGACATGGAATGTCACTATTATGAATTTATGCCTTTGACTTTGCATACATTTTGTGACTATAAAACTCACATGCCTTTGTTATTAAAGCTAGTTATATTTTTTCACTATTGTTTTTAATATAACTAATAATATATATTGTTTAATATGGAAGATTATATTTAACATATGCTATATTTTATTGTTTAACACCAACCTAATTTAAATAATTAAATGTAATAAAAACCTTATCAAATTTAAGTATTTAAATTTAAGAACCTTATTCAATAAGTTTATTGTTTTATTTCTTGAACAGATTTTCAGATTTGAATATATGTGGATAAATAAGTTATATTTCTACTTTTTTTTATTTCAGCATCAGACGGGGAAGAACTGGCCAAGATCCAGAAAGTCAGAGTCATACGGAATGATAAAAGGGAGGGTATGTACATGCTAGTCATAACATGGATAGCCAATCAAATATCCTCTGTTTGATTATGTATTCAAATATAGCATAGTAGTTTGTTAACACTTATATACTTTTACAATGACAAGTTTTTTTTGACTTTGTGATGTTACAATTTGTTTAGTGATTAAGGCCCAAAAAATATTTGAGAAATAAATTATATAATGTAAATAGTATTAAAGCAATTAAGTTAAGGTTACGTAATTAAATTAATTTTATAACAGTTTGACTAAATGTAATCTTATTGTTTAATACAAGCCAAGTCCGGACAAAATTTACCTATAAGAAAGAGCAACAACAAACGATCCTCTGGAGATGGATGCTACCTCTTCAGTTTGCAAAATTCAACTGAGTGAAGCTCAGTCTCCTGGTACTTATATTAATTTTATAACAGTTTGATTAATAAAAATCACCAAACTAAAAATATTCATGCGTGGTGTCCATAGTCTTACTGATTAAGTAAGTTTTCACGGTTTTTTTTAACTTTAAGAATTGTACTATATTATTTAGTTTTATTTGGTAAATGGTTTTAAAAATAACTTCACAATATGAAGATTTACTTTCAAGGAGAGTGAATTCTTTATTAAACATTAAAAATGTTATTGACTACAAGCATTGAAATTATGATGGCTACCTATTTTTAATAATGCAGGAGCATTTTATGTGAATGCAGATTTTTTAAATGTAGAGTATAGTTAGAATGTACAGTAATCAGTTAAACATATATGTATGTTTGTGTAAAACTTATGTATTACAAATTCACTATCCCTAACGGTAACAACATAACAGCAAGTTTTCTCTATAGAAATTACCTGAGGCTGAAGGGGAGAATAAACATTAAATTGTTTACTCTTATCTTATCTTATGTAGTAAGTCATGAAAAACAAAGCAATGGTGGTTTTCCTACTTACTTACTCTTACTCCTGTGGCCATTTGAACCTCAGCTGGGTTTTAGCCTCACCAACAACTCACCTCCATTCTCTGCTATCGTGCGCCACTTCCAGGTCAACTTCTAACCTTCTCCAAATCCACCTTCACCTGGTCATTCCAACAAAATCTTGGTCTTTCTAGAGGTATTTTCCCTTCTGGCCCTCCTTTCCATCAGTCTTTTATGTAGCCAAGATCATTTAACCTACATTAATTATTTATAGTTGTAATTTAAATGTTTCATTCCTGTTTGCCCAGGTTTGATGCGGTCGAGGGTAAGAGGTGCTGAGGCAGCGACAGCGGAGGTCCTGACGTTCCTGGACTCCCACGTGGAGTGCAACAAGGAGTGGCTGGAACCACTACTAGAGAGGGTGGCTGAGGTAAACTGATCAATCCAACACTGTAATTTTTCATATACCATAAGATACATGCATGCCCAGTATATATATTACTTTTGCACTGAAATGGTTGTGTGGTGAGTCAGAGCAGGACGATGTTTGAAAGTTATACTTTGGACTCTTCCAGTTGCAAATGTCATATAGTCTTTAGGGTTACATCTCCTCATGCTCAAAGTATTCTGCTTCTTCAAAAAGTGTTATTAGAATAATATCTGGATCAAAGTAATCATTCACATTTCAAACCACTGTTTCAAAATTTAAAAATTTGTACACTGTATTCACTGTACTTATAGTTTAACTCTGAGAGTTAAACTATAAGTAACTCTCAACTGAGGGAGGTGGTTCAAACTTATGAGATTTGACATCAACAGCTCATTAGTATACCTCAAACTCGTGAAGGCAACCCAGTTACTATTTCAAGGAAATTCATGAACAAGATAGTTATGGAAACAAGACAGTTAGATATTATGAAATCTAAGAAGAAATTATTATTTTCTTTGCTAAATCCAGTTTGCCGGCGTGTTGGCTCAATGTCTAATGCTTCGGACTGCGGAGAGCAAGGTCCAAGGTTCCAATCCCAAACTGAGCTAACAGTCAGTACTTTACTTGTTGAATAAAGTTCACGCACAGGCCTGCAGGCCCTTGTGAACCGGTGGGTGAAGTTTTTTAAAAAATAAAAATGGGGGGAAATAGGTTTTACTCCATAGATTGATTTCTAACAAAAACGTCTTTATCTTCCTATTTTACTTAGTATATTTTTATCATAGCAATGTGGCTATGTATTGTATGTATTACAACCTCAACATCTCTAAACGGTATGGGACCACCCTCTTAAGAAGATGTGTTTCTGAGGCCATTCGCTGGAATCGTGATATATATGTGACCCACATTACCAGCGTCCAGCAATGAAATGCATCTTATATAACTACCTTTTAATTCATATATTAATATTAATTATAGTTGACAAATCAGTTTAACGAGGGACGTATCAATCCCTATATTAATTATTTCAATAAATTATGTAAACAGCATTCATATATATATATATATATATATATATATATATATATATATATATATATATACATTTACATTGTCTTACATGACTTGGAATATTTCCATAATATTAAACATTAGCTTATTTAGTCATCGAAAATAAAATAAGGCAATATGATGCCAGAAATATTGTGGCAAAATATATTTAAATAATCAATTATATTTGTCTAATGTGAAATTACTGTTCCTTTACCTTCAACTAAGTCTTTAATTACATAAATTAAATTGGCATATATTGGCTAGTTGAAATGATAAGGTTAATTTGTTGGTTGTACAATTGGGACAAAGTAAATAGGTAATAATAATAATAAATGTCATCTGGATTATAAATGATAATAACGTACATGAGTCAGCTATAAAAGACGATGAAGATGAATGTTTTTTAATTCATTCAGATTAAATATTTATTCAGTGTTAAAAATAATTGTAAAATTATGAAAAGCGTTGTAAATACAGTAGCAGTTGTTTAACCCCAAGTTGATTGAATGTGGTCAACCAAAGCTCAGTTATCAAAGTAATATGACTGTTAGTTGTGGATGTGAAAGAGGCTGCGTCAAGGTGTGTAGAGATAAACGCATGACCTAGTTTTTTTCTTTTCAGTCTTCATTGTTCAGTTCTCTAATTATCCAACCTCATATAAGTTTTCTGTTTTTCTCATGGCTTCTAAAGGAATAATGATGTTATTTTTTAAACTAAAACTTATAAGTTAAATATACAGGGTGTCTCTGAACTCTCTGATTTCAGCTATAATATGTTGTTCCTAGTTCATATGGGATACTAAATATCATATTTAAACTGTCCAAAACTCCTTGTCTATCCGTACAGCCGCCATTTTGTTTTTTTACTAATTAATTTTTATCTCAAGATCTATACATTGTATTGAGCTGAAACTTTGCACTGCTCTTTATTGCATAAAGAAGTATTTACGAAAAAATACTTTTTTCTCTCTTTAACATTTTCAAAATGGCGGCCATGTAAAATTTTTAACCTTAAATAAGTCAAAAACCAAAAAATACTAAAAAAATTATACAGAACAATCTTTTTTAGAGGATTTAATTATAAAATTAAAAATAGTACTTTTTTAAAAATCGCATGAAAAATAACAAAGAAAACTTAAATTTTGTAATACTATGTACAGTACTCTGTGCCGAGTCCAGATGTTGCACGAGTATTACAATAACAGGAAAACGCTGATAATAAAATATCTGTACAACAAATTTAGTTACCAAGAGCAATAAAAAACTTACAAACTACTTCTACATTACAATAGTTGCTCAACATGTCCTCCTCCATTTTCATTACACAATGTGAAACGTTGCGTTAGTGATCTTCGCACCTGTGCAAATTCATTGTTCTCCTGTATTACAGCTGCGGCTTCTACAATTCTACCTGCCAAATCCATTGCGTTTTCAACAGGTGTTGAATAAACTAACTCTTTCATTCTTCCCCAAAAATAAAAATCCAGTGGTGTCAAGTCGGGTGACCTTGGAGGCCACGATATTGGTCCCCCTCTTCCAATCCATTGTTGGCCACACGTCGCATTTAGATGGTTACGTACAATTTCCCCAAAGTGAGCAGGTGCACCATCGTGCTGAAACCACATGTTAATTCTTTGTTCCAAAGTAATATTTTCCAACAGGTCAGGGAGTATATCTCTTAAAAATACAAGATATGTAGCTGCAGTCAATCTTTGAGGGAAAATATAAGGGCCTACAATATTGTCCCCTACAATACCTGCCCAAACATTTATTGAAAACCGACGTTGAAATCCTCTGAAAGCGTCTTCCTTCGGATTTTCTTGGGCCCACACATGGCTGTTCCTGGAGTTAAACATTCCTTCTTGGTTAAAGGAACATTCATCAGTAAAAAGTACATTTTTCAGAAAGTTTGGGTTATCTGTTACCTTATGGATGAACCAGCGACAACACTCTTCACGTAGTGGGTAGTCTCTAGGTTCAAGTGCTTGTACTCTTTGTAAGTGAAATGGATACAGCTGTTGTTCTTTAAGTACCCGCCAGACAGTATCTTTGCTTGCGTTTAACATTTTACCTATTGATCGTGTACTTGTACAGGGATTTTCCTCAAACCTTTGAATTACATTTTCCTCAAACTCAATAGAACGTATTAGTCTTTCTCTACCAGTGTCAGCCATATTTACATCAAACTTTCCAGTTTCACGCAGCCTGTTGTGTACTGCATAAAAAGTATTCACACTCGGCAATTGTCTATTTGGGAAACGTTCAGCATACAATCTTCTTGCTTCGTATCTATTTCCAAAAGCAGCACCGTAGAAAAAATGCATATCACAATATTCTTCATTATTTTAATTAGCCATCAAAATCAATTTGGCACACAGTTAAACTTACAAATAACAATTTTAGCAGAGAGTTAAAGTTACAAATAATAATATTAGCACACAGTTAAAATTTACGAATAACAATATTGGTACTTCTGGTGATAGGTTATGTAAGAACATTCTAATATGTAATGTAACACTAAAATTTAAATCATATGATTAATACAACAATGAAATTTGGGTTTGTAACATTTGGTTAATCAGCTGTTATAAGCTATTTCCTGTTTCCTGTTATTGTAATACAACATCTGGACTCGGCACAGAGTACTGTACATAGTATTACAAAATTTAAGTTTTCTTTGTTATTTTTCATGCGATTTTTAAAAAAGTACTATTTTTAATTTTATAATTAAATCCTCTAAAAAAGATTGTTCTGTATAATTTTTTAGTATTTTTTGGTTTTTGACTTATTTAAGGTTAAAATTTTTACATGGCCGCCATTTTGAAAATGTTAAAGAGGGAAAAACAGTATTTTTTTCGTAAATACTTCTTTATGCAATAAAGAGCAGTGAAAAGTTTCAGCTCAATACAATGTATAGTTCTTGAGATAAAAATTAATTAGTAAAAAAACAAAATGGCGGCTGTACGGATAGACAAGGAGTTTTGGACAGTTTAAATATGATATTTAGTATCCCATATGAACTAGGAACAACATATTATAGCTGAAATCAGAGAGTTCAGAGACATCCTGTATAAATTTAAATAAAAGAAAATTAAATGAAAATAATCATAAATCAATAAAGCATACTTAACTTTTATAATTGCTTGAATGTCACTGTTGAAAGCAGTGGTTTTGCTACATTTGGGTTACTTAGGTCAGAGCCTCCCCCTCACTTTAAAGTTAGATTATACCCCCTCCACACCCATAAATAAATAACAATGAGTAAAACTACAATATTGTTAATGATGACATTGATATTAATAATGTACTTTTATTTGCCTACTTCAGTAATTTAAAACAGCTGTGTTATTTTCTATATTAACTAAATGCATCAATTAGAATTCTGATTCTATACATCGTCTGCTATACATTGACTCATCGAGGTTCAAATGTCACCAACCCAGTCATGATAAACAGACGCTGGCCACACGCTCTTTACCGTGCATACGAAGTACATTATGTGGTCTATTGATGTTTATTGTTTTGTTGAATAAATCAACAAATTGGCTGTATAGTGATGAATTTGTTAGCAGGACTTAAAACTAAACAAATAAAAATTTAATTTAATGAAAACCATGTAAATTTGACTTTGAATTGTAGTTAAATTAACAAACAGATTAGTACAATGTACTACTCTTCTTCCCATTGTAAACAATAAGTATAAGTAATAAGTATTATTTATGCTCTAGGATAATAAACATGTGATCGTGTAAACATAAGTGTTGTCTTACTGTCATTGCTGAGTTGTTTTTCAGAACTTATTATTATTTACTTCACCTACTTTACTTATTTGAAACTTATATCCTAAAAATAAGAATCATGAATGAAATAAACATATATATTTTAACCTAAATATAAATATCTCGAAACATTTAGGTAATACATTTATTTTAGTAGAAAATAAAATACATTTACATAAAACTTTAGTAATTTTCAGTTAACAAAATGGAAGTATTCAAATTACTTAAGGTATTAAACAATGTTGACTTATCTTGATAAAAAGTACGTTAATTATTTTAATGCACCTAAAATTTCTAAATAAGTGCTAATTTGACATTTTAAACTGTGAAACATTTTAAAAGCACGCTATTGGAACAAAATTCCTCCCTCCCCTATCTTGAACCCTCCCTGTAGTTCCTGGTTGAAATGGCATTAGGGGTTAACTATAGACATTCTACTCCATTATAGGGGCTTATTAAGTTAAATATTCTAATAATGATATTGATACTAAGCTGTAGAATTAAGCGTAGTATGTAAGTTTTTGACATATTGTAACGTGTTTTAAACAGGCAATAAAACATTTTACTTTAAAATAAGATTAGATTAGTTATGTCATTTTAAAGATGTATTAAGTTATTACATCAGCAATTAATTGTAATGTACATGGTAAACAACCTTATAAATTATGAAATTATGTAATGCTTCAGTAGTAAATAGAAAATCAGAAAAGAACTGATAAAAAAGATAAATTTATTTTTTTTTAATGTCTCAATACCATACATATATTCCACATTACAAATCATGTTCTTAAAGTATGACAACAAATAAATTGTTTACAGGGCGTCAATCTTAATTAATACATATTTTTTTAATGAATTTAAATCTAGCATAATAGTCATCCAGCCTAACCTAGTAATACTAGAATATACTGGTAGTAACATATGTGACAACACATTTAATACTTCCACTGATCTCCCTGCCATGTGCGAGACTTTACGTCTCTGTGCTCGCAGGTTTACCAGCCCCTCTGCTCTTCATTACCGCAACAGACATAGATAAGATTGTGGTCAGGGATTATGTCAAAGTTCCAGCCTTCACAGTACTTTATTCTGCAGAGTGATTGTAGAGCAGCAAAGATGTAACCCCAACTTTAGTTTTATGATCTAACAGAGATTAAGTTTGTTCATCTCACTGTATAGGGATATTAAGTCAGTTTTTAATTCATATCTGCAGATATTTTTATAATTAGTGTGTTAATATATAAACCTGAACTAACCTTATAGAAGAACATTTTATTGTTAACCCCAGATGATCAAATTGAAGGCAAATGGTATGGCTGATTATAATGATTTTAATCTAAATTTAATATGTAATCTTTTTTTTAATAATGTTTATTTAAAGATTTCAATACAATACTATAGTTTTTGTCTTTATTTTCTGAACATATATTTAATTTATAGAGCTTATTATTGTTGCATTGTTAGTAGACATTTAATTAAATTATATGTATATACTTATTACATTGTATATGTAAATATTTATAAATTCAAAATACAGTATGTTTTACCATGTAAGATCAGATTTGGTATTTTGGATTTTTATTACCAAACTTGTTTTAATATAAAATATTTGATTTCTTGACAGTATAACTTCTATTACAGTTATTAACTTATATCATTGATTTTATACCCAAATAGATTTACCATCCAATCTTAAATTTTGAATCTCAAAATACCAGCTGTTTTTGTGGTCCATTGTGTAGCGCTAGTGTAGTCCCATGAAAATGTAATGCAGTTTAAACCAGCTATGGTTAGGGGCCTCGCTAACTAACCAAATTACGGGCACAAATATTCCTATTAGATGGGATATCTATTGTAGGAGTATTTAATCAAGATTTATATTCACAATTCAGCTAATTTTCTTTTTTATTTTAAACCCAGCAAAACAATAGCACTTGTGAGAAGTACCATGTCTCACAGTTGCAGATTGTTATTTTCAATACACTAATTGTCACATTGTTGGTTCAGGACAAGACTCGTGTGGTCTGCCCCATCATCGATGTCATCTCGATGGACACTTTCCACTACATTGGCGCATCCCCTGACCTCAGGGGAGGGTTTGACTGGAACTTGGTCTTCAAGTGGGAGTACCTTACAGCTGAGCAACGGACTAGGCGAGCTAAAGACCCCTCAATGCCTATCAGGTCCTACTATTTTATTAAATCTTTTGTCCTTCAATTTTTAGTTTTTGATACATCTTTTGAGGCGTAGTCAAAATTCTTGATTATATTTTAGTCAATTTTATTTTATGATGGCACAAATTATATTGTACGTTAGCTTTACATTCACTGTGTAGCTGATCCACATAGAGATCAATCAAACGTCACTGGTTATTGTTTGTTGCAGGACTCCAATGATTGCCGGCGGACTGTTTACCATTGACAAGCAATACTTTGAAAAATTGGGGAAGTATGACATGAAAATGGACGTTTGGGGAGGAGAGAACCTAGGTAAGAATTGCTATAACTTTGTCAATTAGCTATACCACCCCAGAATAGTATTTGCTTGACTATTGCTTATAACCTCCCTTTTCTTTATGAACTTCTCTACTGGATTCTTGTAAATTAAATGTTCCAAATTTTTGATGTAACTGCATGTATACAAATAAACACATATATATCCAATATGAAGTGTGTAAAAAAATGTCTCTCCTAACTTCATCTTTAACACTAAATTTTACTGTTAGAAAAGTCATCATTGTTGATTTAGAAAAATCAGCATCGGTCAAATATTTGCCTCGTCACATCATCAGACTCCATTCCAATGGGTATTATACCATTTAGAGAGAGAGAGTACATTAAAAGATAATGTTTAGTGAAAATTTATTGAAAGAGGTAAAAAAATATTTTTTTACTTTTTCTATATGAGCCACATTATCTACCTTGCTTTATTTTGAAGGTAATAAATGGCTATTTTTTTTTTTTACTAGTTTTTTACATATTGCCCACTCAATACCAGATTTTCCTTTTTAGAGACATATCAACATTTTACTAAACAATTAATTGATTTCAAAATTTACTTCATATTTCTTACATTAGATTATGTTCATTTCCGACAAAGAATATACTCCTTGAGTCTGTTTATTTCAACATTTAGGATACTTAGCCATTTCATGTAATTTGGAAGTTATTTTCTTGTTTGTATTTTTGTTTATAAATGACACATAAATTGATGGCCCACACAATGCAGTGCAGTCAACAAGTTAGCTAAAACAAAAATGTTAAAAATATTAACAGAATTTTTAGTTACAAATCTATATTTATAAAAGAGGATGTTTGTGTATATATATATATATATATATATATATATATATATATATATGTTTGAAGTTTATGCGCTGCCAAACCATCCAACCGATCGCCATGAAACTTTAGGATGTTGTCCTGTATACTCCCGAGATGGTTTCTGTGAAGTTTGATGCAGATCCGTCCACAGGGTCCCGCCCCACGGGCTCCTAAAGATCCCATGTTATTCAAATGGAGAATCTGAATTGTTTACAAAAAACATATGACTGTGTGGTTTAATGTAGTTTCACATGCCATAAGCAGATTGAAGTTCTCACAACAACAGTACTGTATATGTTTTGATTTATTGTAGTCGCTTGCTCGAGAGTAGGCTCACCAAAAAACCTTTACATTTAGGCACCAAATAAGAAGACCAAAAATATTGTTTACCCTCTTGCACTCATTTAATAAATAATGGTTTTTTCTATAATTCTTTTTATTGCTTTATTTTGATATGTAAATGAAAAATGAAAGGCGAGACAACGTCCGCCGGGTTCAGCTAGTATTTATATATTTTGATTATTACTTTTTTCGTATTACATGGACATTTTGAAATAGCGCCTCCTGCTAACGATTTCTACTAAGCCATACTTATCAAAAAATATTTTCAACTGTCCTTCAGAAACAATTTTACATATTTTTTATCTTAATAAAAATAATGAAAAGCACATCAATATTCCAGGTTTGTAATAAATATATTTTCAACAACTCTAAAAATTATTTTAATTGTTTAACGTTTATTACTCTTTCCTTAAATCTGTATTAAATAGATGTAATCAATAATGGGCATAGTATTAGTTAAACTTAGCTGACCATAACAAAATTACTTGCTATTATATAATCTTCAGATAAAATTATAGTTTAATAATGATTTCATAAAGTATATCTCTTTTATAATTTTATAAAATTCTTTGTACTATCCAAAAAAATATACATCAATTTTAATTATAAGTGTTAAGTATTCATCTCTGTTGCTGTATTAAATACAAATACAATCCACATTTTGGAATTGTATTCAGTTGTATATATGTAACAGGTAACAGTAATGAGTGCAGTGCTACCAACAGAACATAACTAATCAAGCTGTAATGATATAGCCTTGACTCCAACAAAGCTTGTTTAGCGAAAGCTCCAAGTAAATGCTGCATGATTCACCCTCAAGCTATCAGCTTCACTGTGCCGTTCTGTAATTTGGAAACAACTCATTATAATAACCATATATTTTTGTAAATAATATTTTACATGAATGTAAAATATCCTTTAGAATAAATATCCTTTAGAAGTAATGGTAAGGATATTTTTCATTAAATGTAATAGTCTTTCATTTAATGTTCATTAACATATATAATCAGCAATGATATAACATTTTTGTTTAGAACAGGACTTTCAACCCATGTGTGTATAGTTTGATGTACAAATTTCCTTTAACCTATAAAATGGGATTTCGTGTTCATGTTACCTTAGAAAATATTCCATATTGTAATGAACCATTATAAATGCATTTTTATTGTGTTGCTACATCTATACTGGTTTTTGTTTAATTTTATTAATACATTTTAATTTATTAAATAACATGTAAAAAAAACAGATATATATATATTGGTCAGTTTACTGTTCTAAATGATTAGAAATAATTTATTAACATGATCAAATTTGTTATAAAAATGATTTTGATAAAATTATCAATAAATTAATGTAAGGCTTAGTTTGTATCTACAAAAACTTTTTTCCCACGCCATAAATAATATAAATAAAATTCATATAATCATGATTCCCCTTCCAGTGACATTTGAAAATCGATTTCAATAAAATATGGCTGTTTAATCATTTGGTATTTCAGAAATCTCATTCCGGGTTTGGCAATGCGGAGGCAGTCTGGAAATCATCCCTTGCAGCAGAGTGGGTCACGTATTCCGTAAACGCCACCCTTACACCTTTCCAGGGGGCAGTGGCAATGTCTTTGCCCGAAACACCCGCCGAGCTGCCGAGGTCTGGATGGATGACTACAAAAAATACTACTACGCTGCTGTGCCTTTAGCCAAGAACATTGCTTTTGGAGAGTGAGTACATCAAATTGTCTATTCTGAAAAACAAATTATTTTCATGTTGAATAGCTTGTATAGTGTAGCCTTTGTTTTGCTCAGGATTTGTTTGTGAGCTCCTACTAAGATGCTCAGGATTTTCAAGAGGACTTTCAATAACTAAGGCTCAAATATTTCTCTCCATAAACTAGAGGGGTATTTTGTATTATACAATAGCAATCAAGGAGATTCTCGTGGGTAAATAAATTGAAATTGTACATCATTTTTCAACAAGAATTCCTATTTTTTAGTTGTATCTTCTCATAATTTAGTTGTTACTCAAAATGTTACTAAAATAACATCGTAAAATTAGCATACCTTTTTTCTATCCCTGGCAAGGTTGCTGAGTGGCTAAATAAGGCTTTGGACTGCAGCGGACTAAATTCTAGATTCCACATAGAGCTGACAGTTGGGACTTCATTTGTTGAAAAAGTGTAATGCACATGCTTGCAGGCCCCTGTGAACTAGGTAGTGAAGTATTTCATTTTGAAAAGAAAGAAAATAAGTTTATATAAGACTTTTTTTTTACAGTGATATAATTCTCTTCAAAAAGGCCATCTTGATGTTTTGTAAAGTTAACAGAACAAAATATCAAACAATGATGTTTTGAAAATTACAAATACATTTTTGAAAATTTTAGATTCAATTCAAGTAGATTCTAAATTTAATATCTTCCATAACATTTTTATGTATTATTTTGACGTATGTTTTCCAACAGTCAAATGTAGAACCACCGACAGAAAAGTTCCTTGGAACACAGCTGAATTAACATCAGAGAGGGAGAAAATCATAGAAATAAGTACATTAGGGAGATTAACCAAAAATGTGAATACAATAAATCTAGCAAAAGAAATGAACAAAGAACATAGAGGAAACATTTTAAAGGCTAAACAAAGTTATATGGATGATAAAATTTTTAACTCCAAAAACGTCTGTAAGACAACTTGGAATCTAATTAATACAAATATAACAAACAAAATGAATGCTGTTAAGAACATTGAAGAGATAGAGATAGATGCACAACTATGTAAAGATCCTATTGTTATATGCAATGCTTTTAATGATCATTATGTCAATGTGGTTGAGTCAGAAGTCATTCCAAAAATAAATACACTTAATATACCTGTACCCAATTTTGTAAGGCATAATCAAAAATTGAAATTCCGATGTGAACCAATCAGTGAGACAGATATCAGTAAAATAATATCCAAATTTGATAATAAAATTTCGTCTGGCTTTGACAACGTTCCTATAACTGTAATAAAATATGCTCAAAATTCACTTCAAAAGCCCCTTGCGCACCTAGTTAATTCATCTTTCATATCCGGCATATTCCCAGACAAATTAAAAATTTCAAAAATAAAACCACTACATAAAAAAGGAAATCAATTACATATATCTAACTATCGCCCAGTGGCCTTGTTACCTGTTATTTCTAAAATTTATGAAAAGGCCATGTATATTCAACTCGTCAACTATTTAGAAAATAATAATTTGCTTGACAAAGAGCAGCACGGGTTTAGATCAAACCACTCTGTAATATCAGCCGCTGCTACATATGTTGATTCTATAATTAATTCAGTTGACAGAGGAGATAAAGTAATTGGGATATTTATGGATTTAAGTAAGGCTTTTGACAGTGTCTCTCATCAAAAGTTGTTGGTAAAACTCGAAGGGCTGGGAATTATCGGAACGCCGTTAAGGTGGTTTCAATCATATTTAGCTAATAGAAAACAGTTTGTTGAAATTATGAATATAAACAATTACAACCAGTTAATCCATATTAAATCACAGTTAAGAACAATTAAACATGGTGTACCTCAAGGCTCCATTTTGGGGCCGTTACTGTTTCTCTGCTATATGAAAGGGCTACCTAGTGTAATTTCTAACGTTACAAAAAATACCATTTGCTTATATGCCGATGATGCCAATCTTCTTGTTAGTGGAAAATCAAATCATGAGATAGAGACTTCTGCCATAGATATCCTGAGAGATATTAGGAATTTTCTATCAAATCACCAATTATTGCTAAATCTTTCTAAAACTAATTTTACATATTTTAATATAAAAACCAGTATCAATCCGATATTACCAACTCTGCAAATGGACAGTGTAGAAATAAAAAAGGTTGAAAATATCAAATTTCTTGGATTGCACATAGATAGTAAATTGAGTTGGAATCATCATATTGATCATGTGGCAAACAAAATTTCATCAGGCTTATTTGCACTTTACCGGCTATCCAAATTTTGTAAACTTGAATCATTAAAGCTAATTTACTTTGCCCACATTCATTCACATTTATCTTTTGGAATTAATATCTACGGAGGAACTTCCCAAACTAACATGGACAGGCTTTTGATATTACAAAAACGTGCAATCCGCATTATGTTGAAATTAAATTGGCAAGAATCGGTTAAGGATAAATTTACAGAACTAGGTATAATGACTGTATACAGTAACTATATTTATCAATGTATTTTGTATACTGTTCAAAATTCAAGCACTGTCTCACTGGTAGGGGATTTTCACGAATACTTCACAAGGAATAGAAATAATTACTCTATACCATCTCATAGACTAGGATTCTTTGAGAAAAAACCAACATACACAGGCATAAAAGGTTATAATTCTCTTCCTAACATCTTAAAAAACTTTTCCAACATTAAAAAATTTAAAAATAATCTAAAAAATTACTTTTTAACAAAACCTTTATATTCAGTTGATGAATTTTTCCACGGAGACTACTTACATTAGCATTATTATGATAAGTGATAAGGATGATAATTTATATATATGATGACGCCATTCTTTGTACATGATTACAAATGATGAATAAAGACGATTTTCATTTCATTTCATTTCATTTCATTTCATTTCATTTCATTTCAATCAAGAAGGAATATTTTAGATTGAATGTAGGTGTTTCAAAACAGATATTTTATTTTATTATAGTCAAGATATTCTACTTTATAAATATATACATGTGTATATACCTCTCTGTTAAAACTGATTTCTTAAATTGTTTTTCTTGAACATTAACGAAATTTTCAAAATTCGGGCCTGGCTCTATTAGGATTTGAATGCGGCACTCAGAGTATTAAAGCCCAGCTTATAATTTTAAGGTTCTCAGTTCAATTCCAATTAGAGTCAGAGCAAATGTTGAAAGGGATCAGCTGATAAGCACTGCCTGTTCATTTGTCATTGGGCTATTAATTAATGGCAGGAATGTTTAAGTAATAGTTGTAACAAAGACTAAATTTGCTGATCTTCTCACCACACTCATTTAAAACGTATATTTGCGCATATTGTGATGATCAGTGTCTTAAAAATAAGTAAATTAAAAAAAATTATTATCTCCTATCTATTAACAAATCTCATCTACTAATAATTTACTACAATTTCAATTCTCATAAGGGAGTGTTACTCTGAAATCTTAAAACTATTTAATTAAGGTGTAACTATGTCTTGTTTTAGTATTAGTGATCGTCTAGAACTACGGGACCGGCTGCAATGCAAACCCTTCCGGTGGTACCTCGCCAACGTTTACCCAGAGCTAAAAGTGCCCTCTCTAGCAGACCTGGCTGTAGGCTCATTGCAGCAAGGAGGGGTCTGGTGCCTAGACACGCTCGGCCATGTGGCACTCGGCACTGTGGGCGTCTACCCTTGTCATGGCACCGGTGGTAACCAGGTACATTCGCACATAGTAGTGAGATTGTCAAAAGGCACTTGAATTATAATTGCATAATCAACACAGAAGAACTTCTCAAAATTGTACTACAGTAAATAGAATATTTTGGGATATTATTTATTTAGCTCAGAATATTTAGGATGTTCTACAATGTCTCCACCGATAATTGTTAGGACAGGAGTTTTATTACATAAATAGGAGCGATTGGTAGATAATATTTGCAGATTTTCAATGCTTCAGGTGTTTAGGTTACAAGCACTACATTTATACTATACTGTATAACAACATGTATAACAAACTCCTGCCGTCTTCAGGTGTACTTACTAACCTATTCTACTTCCAAAACAAGTTTTTTTTTTTTCTTAACCCATACTAATTCTAGAAAAGAGTAAAACAACTACTTGCTTAAATATTAGATAGCGAATAGATTGGCTGTTATGAAAGTCAAGTGTTCATAAAAACTATAACACATAGCACAATTTTTTTTTTAGTCTTTTCTTTAATTAGTATGGGTTGAGGAAGACACTTGTTTTGGATGTAGGCTAGGTTATTAAGTACACTTGAAAATGACAGGAGTTTGTTATACCTGTTGAAACATTGTGTTTGTTTTCTAAATACTGAAGCATTGGAAACCTCCAAATATTATCTACCAATCATGAACAATCCAATGATAACAAATACGGTAACTTTAAAACTATAATAAATAGGAAATATACTTTATTAATTTTTTTTATATTTATTTATAAAAATAATCTTTCACACATCTATTAACAAATCCCATCAAATAATAATTTGTACGATATTTTTAAATACTGGTCTATCTGTATTGTTATATTATTAGATAAGTATGTATTGTAATGTTATCGTTTTTTTATTTTTAATATTAACATAATTACTAACTTAATGATGTCTATATACAAAATAATTTATAAAATATTGTTGTAACGGCAATAAAGGTTTTTATTTTGATCAAACAAAGAAAAGAAGTGAAGAATTAAAAGAAAGAAGTACAGAAATCAAACAACATTCAGAATGGTTTAAATGTTGGAAATAAATTATCTAACAATAAAGAAGCTTCCTTTGCTCAATAGTGCCCATATTACCTGTTGCTAAAATGTAACAAAATGTTGTTTAAATTCTTCAAATTAATTAAAGATTTTCTTAAACTATTACTGACTAAATTTTTTATATTTTTTTATGTAAAGGTAAGTAAGTCTTGTTGTAAAGGTTCATATACAGAAGTTCTAAGCTTTTTTTCTTAAAGATTTTCTTAAACTATTACTGACTAAATTTTTTATATTTTTTTATGTAAAGGTAAGTAAGTCTTGTTGTAAAGGTTCATATACAGAAGTTCTAAGCTACAAAATACTGATAAGAGGAGTTTTGAAAACTATTGAAAGTATTTAAAGTTAGAAAGTATTGAAAATTTTGTTTCTTTAATAGAATCATAGAATATAACTATCATATAAGATGCTTGCTACTATTGTAATGAATGTTAACAACATGATTTTAGTAATTTAAATAATAACAAATACTTAACAACTGCCCTAAACAAAATTATTATCAATGTAGTCTGTATTTTAAGGAGTGGACTCTGACCGACGCTGGTCTTCTTAAACACAGTGAGATGTGCCTCACGTTGTCTGACACCAACCCAGGGACTCCTGTTATCATGAAGCCTTGCAACAACGGTATCGAACAGGTGATACTATCAACAACTTAAAGTAATACAAGACACAAATGTATCATTTATTTGATAACCCACAATTTATGATCACAATCTTTTTTTTTCTTGCCTCTTATTTTTACTGATAAAGGACAAGAGTGCAATATATGTTTTCCAAGAAGTTTGGAAACGGACAAACAACTCTTTTATTTTGCAATTGCGTGTCATATAGCTTGGTTAAACAATAAATAATTGAAATATTCGCAAGAAAATTTCATCACGACTAAACTATAAGACATAGAAAAAACAGACAAATTCTGAGTTGTAGAGCAAATTTTTCTTAAAATTTGTTATAAAAAAATTACAGTATAAACAACAACTCGTTACTAGTAAGTTTTAGAAAACTAAAACATTTCATACTACACAGTTTTTCAGCCCTCAATTTCAAAACAAGAAATTTGTTTTATATTTTTCCTTGTAAATACTTCTTGCTAATAGATGTTCTATACATGAAAAAGTAACAGCAAAGCATGCTCTATCGAATGGAGTTTTGCAATCCAAATAAGTAAACAGGTGAATAAATCAAGTTCTGCAAGGGCTTACAAAATCAACCCTTGCAATGTTATTTATCAACAAAACAATGTTTGGGAATCCATTTTTTTTTTTTTTTTTATTTCATTATTTATTGATCTTCAATTGTGTATGAGGTATTTTAACGTTATTATACTGTGCATTGGGTTTGCTTTTGATATATTGAATACATACACCTAGTTTTGAAAAATAGGAGAAAATAAAAACTTCAAACTAAATATTTATTATACATTTTTTGGCAATATATAAAACTAATTAGGAATTCTTAAAGCAATTCCAACACAAAGTTTCATTCTTGATCACATGCAATTTGTTTGGGGAAAATCCGTTTAAAAATAACTGTTTAGTTTGGATACGTGTGATCGTATGTCTGGTTCAAAAATAACATTGTTCTAATGGGATTAAAACCTCCAGCTTCAACTTTGGCCGACAGCCTCAGCAGACTCTTAAATGATGAGTCGAGGAGCCCAAGTTGGGTTAAAAATATATAAAGGCATAAACAAAATTATATACCACGAATTTTTTTTCTTAAGTTTATAATCACTTGGAAATCAGTCTGATATCATATAAGTTGATGTAAGGGCATTGTATATTTATTTACATAGTCAACAAAAACCAGGAACACCTAAAGGCATCAGTGCTTAGAGGACTGCAATAAACTGATTTCATGGTTAAGGCAAGGTCTGAAAACTCTTCACATAGGTTCAAAGGCCACCAACCACAACTTAAGATAATAAAATATGAGATAAATAAATACTAACGTTAGATAATTAAATTTATTATAATACTTTAATTAAATTAAATATTATAATAACTCTGAAACTAGGAGTTAATTTGAGTTTGAAAAGTTCATATTTATAGCATTAAAAAATTATTGTCATCATGACAAAAATTAAAAGTTAGAAAAATAACTATTTTAACTTTACTACATGGTATTTCTTCTTGATATTGTAAATCAATCTTTATTTTTACTACAGACTCACAGTATGTCACACTATACTAGATTTGTCTGTGAGCACTGATCAGTTTGAAGAGCGGAAAGGGTTGGTGAAACAAAATGTTTGATATTCCCACACACTGCATGAAGCATGTTTTAGCAGTGCGCAACATACTGTGAGGCGGACCTTATGTTGAAATGAAAAGACACTTGTTTGCGTTTTGTGAAGTTATGCACCTTTCTTGGTATTTTCGGTGTTCCCATTCTTGTACTTTGGTGGATTAAGACATATTGTACAGTGGTATTGACCCACCCGCCCTCCCATACACGTACAGTGGTATTGACCCACCCGCCCTCCCATTCACGTACAGTGGTATTGACCCACCCGCCCTCCCATACACGTACAGTGGTATTAACTTCAACATGTATCCAGCGTGCAGTCAGCCTAATGGATTAGAAAACAGATGCGTACTAAATGTTAATAAAATTAATGTTGTGAACCCTCATATAGAGCCTAGTTACGAATTTAACCACTCCAAATCACCAATTCTGTGCTTGCTTATTTTCAGATGTGGGTGCAAGTGTCGAAGAATGGCTTATTGAAGCATGCAAGACTTACACTCTGTTTGGATTCAGTAAATAGTCGGACTGTTGGACTGACGGTGGAAAAGTGTAACTCAAAGTCAACAACTCAACAATGGCAATATGTCGTAACAACTCTATGATAAGCAATGGTAACATCATTGGTGCTAAAGTGAACCCTTGGGGTACCCCAAGTTGGGTTGAGAGGCAGCAAACACTAGATTTGACGAATGAGTTATGAAGAATATTGATAAGGGAGGGGTGTAAATGTCAATTGTTGCTGAGGAGGTATAAGAAATTGTAGATAGAAGACTGTATTGAAATTAATTGCTTTATTAATAAAATCTTTATTGGAAAGTTAGCAAAATGCTATGAGTGAGATTTATTAAAATTTCTAAGTAAGCAAAATTAAACTATAGTAAAGACTTTAATCAATTAATATGAATGTTAGCAGAGTTTGTTTTCATTTCACATTCTGAAATGCGTTACTAACAGTTTTATTGAAAGTATAGTTTAATATTATATAATCATCTGAAGAGACACAAATACTCCGTCACTTTCTAACAGTGATACTCGGAGACGCAGGAACACCAATACGGGTCGCTAGTCAGTAACATGGAAGTTACCTTACAAGTTGGTATTTGGGTGAGTGAATACGAGATCTCCCCAAGGATGGTTCTATGTAGTCTTGTTGTTTGTTATTGCCAAGTTGATATTTGCAGTACTTCGCATAGGTTAATACATCAAGAGCATTTTCAATACCTATTTCAATGGCATAACCTAGTTCTTTGTTTAAGTGATTTGTGCATTATGGGAAGATTAACTAGGTTTGTGAGCTTATTATGGGCCTTATGTTCACATAACGATCAACGCCTAGTTGACACAAACATAATTAACCCAAAGTGTTAGTTCAAGTTATACATGTACTGTACATAACAACTTGACATATTGTAAGCCAAATAAGCATTATAATGTTAGAAAGTGCAATGTAAACCAGCCATAGTAAAATTAGGATGCTGCCTGTGAGAGTTGATATAGCTATTTTATTCTTAGTTATTTTCTAAATTTCAAGTAACCATTATATATTATACAACTTTCAGAAAAAAATTGTTTGTTTATTAATAATTTATAAATAAAAAAATAATCCCACTAGCAGATATGAAAACTTTGCGGTTTTATTATACTAAAACAAATTTACAAATTTTAATGTCAATTTTGCCCACTATAAGTAAACATATTAGTTCCTTTTTATTGCAATTTTCTATTTTCCAAATTTAAAATATATAAAGCAAACAATTTCTTCTTCCAAACTGTGCTATTTTGTAACTATTTTTCAATAATTTTGTATTTATTCATCCAAGCTACAAAACCCTAAAATTATGAGCATTATTAGTATTCATTTTATGTATAAATATAAATTATGTATTTTTTTATTCAATAACAATCATTTGATTATCAGTATAAGTATCCAAAGAAATCTTTCTGTAGAACGTTTCAGAAAATGAAAATTGATTCCTTCTTGAAATCTTTTAAAGGTGTTATTGAATTATTTGCCAATGTACCCTTATTTTATTTTGAAAAACTACCCGGTGTAAATATGGAAACAAAGTGAGAAATGTATTCCATAATAACGTGTTTTATATTCTTAAATAAAAATGTTTGATGTAAAAGAAATCTTAACTATAGCAGTTGACTTTTGTGTGAACTGCTAACACTTCGGCATTGTTGTATGCAAAATTAAAATACCCAGTTTTAAATCAATATGTGCTATTTTTAAAGTTTTGTCTACTTTAAATATAATATTTTAATTGTGTATTACACATTATGCAAATACATTATTAATAGGCACATGTTTTAAGCATACAAATATATAAGTTTAATGCTA
>JAQJVL010006802.1:0-27152 GCA_035578905.1 Stictocephala bisonia | reverse complement strand
TTTACTATTATTTTATTTGATTAGGTAAAATATATTTTGTATTGGGCGTATCTTTAGTTGTTTACATGAAAATCAAAACAAAATATAAAATATGTAAACAAAGAATTATTTTTATAATATCTATCGAAAGTCAAATTATTATTTTTTTTAATTCATGAGATTAATTTTTAAGCAATTCGAAGTTTAACTCTGTATGTACTGTAGATATATGTTACATTGGCTCTAAGCTACGTTTAGTTATCCGCGACTCTCCCTATGGAACTAACGAGCACCGAAATGCATTGCCGAGGCAACTCACGTGCCTTACAATGACTAGAATAAGACTTGAAGAACAAGTGTTTTCTTATGCCCGGTGAGTATACGGACCCATTATCTCTCGGTGTGTACATGTGATGCCATTCTCTAGAGGAAAATGCTCTCAAACGTGTAATTATATTGCCTCATTTAAGTAATGAATGTAATACTTCAAACATTTCTAATCTAATCAACAATGATTTATTTGTAGAGGTGAGCGTGGTTCACTGAAATGGAACACCATAGTATTTGTTCATTTTGTACTTATATTGTAAATATTTGTGCATTTTGTGCTTTTATTATGCTATATTTGTTCATTTTGTACTTATATTGTTAGTATTTGTACAGGTTGTGCTTTTATTATGCTATATTTGTGCATTTTGCACTTTTACTGTAGTATATTTGTTTACTTTGTACTTATATTGTAATTATTTGTACATGTTGTGCTTTTATTATGCTATATTTAAGAATTTTGTACTCATATTGTAATATATTTATTAATTTAGTACTTATATTGTAAGTATTTGTACATGTTGTTCTTTATTACGCTATATTTGTGCATTTCGCCTTTGTACTGTAGTATATTTGTTCATTTTGTACTTATATTGTTAGTATTCGTATATGTTGTGTTTTTATTATGCTATATTTGTGCATTTCGCCTTTGTACTGTAGTATATTTGTTCATTTTGTACTTATATTGAAATTATTTGTACATTTTGTGCTTTTATTATGCTATATTTGTGCATTTTGCACTTGTACTGTAGTATATTTGTTTACTTTGTACTTATATTGTTATTATTTGTACATGTTGTGCTTTTATTGTGCTATATTTAAGCATTTTGTACTTATATTGTTAGTATTTGTATATGTTGTGCATTTATTATGCTATATTTGTGCATTTCGCCTTAGTACTGTGGTATATTTGTTCATTTTTTACTTATATTGTTTGTAAATTTGTTCAATTTGTGCTTTTATTATGCTATATTTGTGCATTTTGTACTTGTACTGTAGTATATTTGTTCATTTTGTGCTTATATTGCAATATAATCGTGTTGTGTGACGTTCACTTGTACTGTATGTGTACCAACTCGTATTACTATGTTAAAGCTGTGTTTTGGTAAAGCCATGAATATTTCAAACATGTTACATATTCATAGCTTTATAAATAATGTAACATTTCATTAATATTGTTGATACTATACTATTAGTCATCAAACAGAGGACAACTTAGTAGTCGTGTACAGACTGTGGCGTACTGTTATAAAGGTACATGACATCTGCTGATTATAAATGATTAATGTTAATTATCGATTACCCTGTAATGTGCATAGTGAAAGGTATAAGAAACACAATATAGTAAGTGTAGTTAACAATCAAGTTAGGTCACAAATGCCGGATTAAAATAATGTTATAACAAGTAAGGCAAGCTGTGGAAGGGTGATTGGATACATTCTGTCATAAAATACTCTGTTTGCTGTTAATTAATCTAATTCATAGCTCGGAGTTTCCGTTTACTCAAATACCCGTGCTAACATCATCTGATAATTTGACTATTTCTGATATTGAACACATTGGTAAGCATGCGGCTTGTGTGAGTGTTAGTATTGATTCTGTGACTAGCGTACTTCTATTTGAATTATACAGCCAAATACTAAACGTTGTTTAGTATTGTCTGCATGAGCAGTGTATGTTAACACTTTTATCACCATTATATTTTCAAATAAACAGTTCTTGTATAGATATACTTTTACATTTTCAGCACGTATTTAATTATAACTAATTTAAACGTGTGAATATCCCACGTTGGATAGTTAATAGATGTAAATAGGTATTAGAAAATAAAATTTACACCGATTCCAATAGTTAGTAAAGGAAGTTAATGTATTTTAAATAAGAGGTTTAATACATTTAAATTTGGATTTGTGATACTAATATAAAATTATAATATATTTGATTAGGTTTCAATACAAATTTATGAAAAATTATACCTGGATAACAAGTTTTGTATGTTCTATTGTACATAGTTGTTTTATTTATCTAGTATTAAGTTAATATAGTGAATAAAAAGTTATTATGATAAAAAATTCCTTATACAAATAAAAAAATAATCTTTTCCATGAGTTGTATTTGATTGGAGTAGTTTCATTATAAATTAGATATTCACAATTTAAGATTGATTCCCTGTTACTTCTTAAATATATTTCCTGAACATACTTTACAACACGAAAGAACAAATTTTTATTTGTCGTAAACTGACATTGTACATAAAAGGTGACGTCATTTTAGTTGAAAATAACTTTTAACTCTTATTATTTAAACATTATGGTTCAATGAAAAAAATAAAGATTTTTCAAAAACAATTAATTATATAATTACCGTGAGAATAGTACACCAAAGTAGAGTAATAGATTTTAGTTTTTATAAATATAAATATTTCAAAGTATATTTAAAAAATGCTTACTATAAATACACAAAGACATATAGGAGTTTAAAGTTATATCGTCTAACGTTGGGTCCCCTAATATCATTAAAAAAGCGTTCTGTCAATTAGGTCAACTAAATTATCAACTTATAATTTCATGTTGCTTTAGCTAATGTTGTTATATTAATTTAGACGATAAGCTAACATATTTCACTTGTTCTACTGTATTAGACCGTTAAATATTATTTTAGCTCACTTACGGTTGAAATACGCCTAGCTCTTCGTAAAAATTACAGTGATACTGAAATGGAGGATTTATAACGGTAGAACATAAGTTTTTAACAGCATGTTTATAGAATTTAAGCCAAAGCCTTAATTGAATTAAAAATTAAAATTTTTATTTATAAGACAATTTCCTTGTTTAGGTGTTTTCATGTTAATCCTACTTGTAGTTTTATATTATTTATATGCATGCTTTTTATGAAAATGTAATCAGTCATAAGTTATTTGCATTATGTGCTCCTTACGATTATAAATTTACTCATACATTAATCATACATGTTTACTGTGCATAATAATCTTATTTAGGGTTCGGTATCTTCAATGTTTCCAAATAGATATTTGAATATATATTATTTATTTACAGCACAAGTAAACGTCACACAACACAAATTTATTACAATATAAGCACAAAATGCACAAATATACTACAATACAAGCACAAAATGCACAAATATTATGGTGATCGATTTCGGTGAACCACGCTCACCTTCCTCAGACCAGAGGGATTCACAAAAGAATTCATTCTTTTCTTTTTGAAATCGGATTTTAGATAAAATTAATTTTCCGGTCCGAAAAATACAAAATTTACTTATCTAATCAAACATAACCTAACTTATCCTAATCATCTACATACTCATAAAAATTCATGATTTGTATTAAATTCGGGTGCCTGGCCTCCTTGACGGCCTGGCGGCCGTCACTCCGGCTGGGATGTATGCTAATTTGTTCTCAGAGACTAATATTCAGTCATAGCTCCTATTAAAATTGTGGAGTTGCAGTGTCAATACACGTACAGTGGCACCGACCCACCCGCCGCTCATACACGTACAGTGTTTCTGATCCTCCCGCCCACCCATGCACGTACAAGCGAACTGACCCACCCGCCCACCCATACACGTACAGTGGTGATGACTGAATATTATTGACGGAAAAAGACGGAACATATTTTCTTGCTTCACTAACTACTTCTTCGAAGAACCAACAAAGTTCCCGAGTGAGTTGATCATTAAATCTACAGAATCAGAATTTTTCATGATTTTCATGCTTTATTTATATCCCAATATTTTACTCTGTACACTCAGAAGTAAAACAAAACTAAAAGATTCTAACTTTTCCTGAGACCCTCAGCCTCATTCTTTACATTAGGCATTTGCTTATGTATTATGTATTATGACTGAAATTTGAATCTGACACAATTCATTCTTTTGTGAATCCCTCTGGTCTGAGGAAGGTGAGCGTGGTTCACCGAAATCGATCACCATAATATTTGTGCATTTTGTGCTTGTATTGTAGTATATTTGTGCATTTTGTGTTTATATTGTAATAAATTTGTGTTGTGTGACGTTTACTTGTGCTGTATATGTACCAACACGTATTATGCTAATTAAAAAACTATTATTTATTTATAATAGTAACATATTTTCTGAGTTGATTTTATTCAAACAATAAATGAGTTAAAAAATATACTTTACCCAGTTATACAGTATACGTTATTTCATATTATAAGATGCTTTATTAAAGTACAGTTTTATTTTTTGATTTGTATCACACAAACATTTATTAATATAGTCACAATAAAATGTACATACTATGTATTTTATACGACTACAAAAAGACTGTCTTTACTTTTTATTACATACCTTTTTTATATTCATAAATATCAAGTAATTTAAAATAAACTTTGTTTTTAGTGTTCATACCTAACCTAAGATACTGTATCATTTTAATGAAAAAATGAGTATACCATATGATGAATGATTTATTTTGGCTTTAAGTGATGTTAATTTGTTTTCACTCAATATGAAAATACTAAATAATAATTATTCTATTTTGTATATAATTTTGAGATAGTATAAAATTTTAATATTTTTAAATGGTACTGCCATATCAGTTAAAAAAAATAACATAGTTTACAAATCTTCTTAAATTTTTAAAAATATAATATTATTGACTATGAGAGGAACCAGTTTTATAAATATTAAACAGATACTTTGAGTTATTCTCCATTTGTTACGATGGCATGTGTGCTGTTATTTAAGGTAATTTATAGTATGAAGTCACTGTTTTCTCTCACATATACCACACCTTCTCATTTAACAGTTTCCTATATTGAACGTATGAGAAAGACCACAGATTGTGTGAGTTTTAATATCGAGTAATTTTATCCCGATTCTGTTTACATGAGACAGACAAAATACTGAACGTGTGTTCAGTTTTAGTCTGAATCAGCAGAGTTTGTGAACATTCCGCTGCCATTTCATACGAGGTAATGGCTATCACGAGCAGGCTGCCATGTTGACCATAGTAAGGGAAACTTGCCAACATACTGTGTATATGAGACATACAAAATATAGAATGTGTGTTCAGTTTTAGTCGGAATCAGCAAAGTTTGTGTACATTCCGCTGCCATTTCATACGAGGTAATGACTGGCATGAGCAGGCTGCCACGTCGACTTTATAGTAAGGGAAACTTGCCAACAAACTGTGTATATGAGACATACAAAATATAGAATGTGTGTTCAGTTTTAGTCTGAATCAGCAGAGTTTGTGAACATTCCGCTGTCATTTCATACGAGGTAATGGCTAACATGAGCAGGCTGCCACGTTGACTTTAGAGTAAGGGAAACTTGCCAACAAACTGTGTATATGAGACATACAAAATATAGAATGTGTGTTCAGTTTTAGTCTGAATCATCAGAGTTTGTGAACATTCCGCTGCCATTTCATACGAGGTAATGGCTAACATGAGCAGGCTGCCACGTCGACTTTATAGTAAGGGAAACTTGCCAACAAACTGTGTATATGAGACATACAAAATACAGAATATGTGTTCAGTTTTAGTCTGAATCAACAAAGTTGTGAACATTCCGCTGCCATTTAATACGAGGTAATGGCTAACATGAGCACGCTGCCACGTCGACTTTATAGTAAGGGAAACCTACCAACAAACAACTGTTTACATGAGAAGACAAAATACTGAACGTGTGTTCAGTTTTAGTCTGAATCAGCAGAGTTTGTGAATATTCCGCTGCAATTTCATACGAGGTAATGGCTAGCATGAGCAGGCTGCCACGTTGACTTTATAGTAAGGGAAACTTCCCAACAAACTGTTTACATGAGACAAACAAAATACTGAACATAAGTTCAGTTTTAGTCTGAATCAGCAGAGTTTGTGAACATTCCGCTGCCATTTCATACGAGGTAATGGCTATCATGAGCAGGCTGCCACGTTAACTTTATAGTAAGGGAAACTTGCCAACAAACTGTTTACATGAGACAAACAAAATACTGAACGTAAGTTCAGTTTTAGTCTGAATCATCAGAGTTTGTGAACATTCCGCTGCCATTTCATACGAGGTAATGGCTATCATGAGCACGCTGCCACGTTAACTTAATAGTAAGGGAAACTTGCCAACAAACTGTTTACATGAGACAAACAAAATACTGAACATAAGTTCAGTTTTAGTCTGAATCAGCAGAGTTTGTGAACATTCCGCTGCCATTTCATACGAGGCAATGGCTAGTATGAGCAGGCTGCCACGTTGACTTTATAGTAAGGGAAACTTGCCAGCAAACTGTTTACATGAGACAGACAAAATACTGAACGTGTGGTCAGTTTTAGTTTGAATCAGCAGAGTATGTGAACATTCCGCTGCCATTTCATACGAGGTAATGGCTAACCTGAGCAGGTTGCCACGTTGACTTTATAGTAAGGGAAACTTGCCAACAAACTGTTTTCATGATGTACCGGGTCTTTGACCGGTACATTTCGGTTTTTTTTTCGTTGTCTGCCAGGCTGCCTGAGATCGCTCACGCTCTGCGTTCCGCGTACTTTGGTAGCCGTTGGCCCGGTTCCGTTAAGTTCCGTGTTCCAGAAGCTTCGGTCCGCTTGGCCAGCCTTCTAGATGGTTCGAGCTGTTCAGTGGGTCTGCGGAGGTTAGTCTTGTGCTGTCTGCCGATCAACTATGCGTTGCTGAGAGACACTGTAACGTAAGTGTTCATTTTGTAAATTTCTAATATCGAATCACCCTTTTGGTGAGAATATTTTGTTTCCATCATATTAATCGTTCTTGCTTGTGTTTTAGGGTTTTGTTAAATTTGTATTTTCTTTGTCTAGTTTAGTTAACCTATGTTTGAGCCATGTGCTCCAGGTTACAGGTTTACCAGTAATTGCTTTATTATATCTTGTTTTATTTTCAATTGTAATTCTGTATGATGTTTATTGAGCCTTTTTACAGTTGTAGTTCCCGATTTACCATATTTTTTGTTCATTGACAATAACCTAGCCCATCTTTAGCTTTTCATGTTAATTCCTATTGCTCATGTTTCCATAGACTAGTTTTCAGTTTGTCCTTTAAAGTTCATATACGTAATTAATTCTTTGATATTTTGTTAAATTGTAATTTTTCTTAAATCTGAGTTTGCCAACATAATTATTCATAACCTAAAAAAAAAAAAAATAGATCTTTTAGTTTTTCTAGTGGGCTAATCATGTATAATTTCGTCTGTTCTGGTTTTGTTTTGCCATTTCATGTATTAGGGGTTATGTGTAATATTTTGTGTTGTGATGGCTGGACTGGTTTTAATTGTGCTGTGGTGTTGCCCTACAGTCCAGGGTCCTTGAGTGGGACTTTCAGCCCTCAGTCCGCCGTCCGGGGGAACTTCGATATTCTCCACTGCTAGCCTGGCCTGAGGACCATGTTGGAGACTGGAGTTGCCCGCTACCCGCCCTACATCTTTGGGGGTAGAAGTCTTCAGTCCTCAGGTCAGTTCTTTCCATCTTTTCCCGGCGGCTGAGCTGGGGGTGATTTATAAAAAAAAAAAACAAAAAAAAATATATATAAAAAAAAAGAAGAAAAAAGTTTGCGGAACTTTTGGTGTGGCCTAGGCCTAAAACTAAAAACCTGGACAGTGAATTATGAAACAGCCATGGGGACTTAATTATTTTTTATTAAAGAGGGAAAAGCTTTTAAAATACCCAAGATTTTTTTGATGTTAATATTTATTTTATTTATATTTATTGTTATTTATTTTTAATTAGGTTATATTCCTTGTTATTAATTAATTAGTTTTATTTGTTGTTATATCTTTTTAGATTTTATAGTTGTTAGGTCCCTATGGTTAAGTTATGTTATTTATTTATATGTTTAGGCCTAGTGATTGTTATTTATATTTTTTGTTCATTGTATTATAGATGTCTTGAAGTGCATTTTTACTCGAACGGTACCGTGTTAGATTTTCTTTTTAATGGTTTAATTTTTTAAACTCACCAAAAGGGGATTATTGTTCTTTGCTTAACTTTCAATTCGGAGCTGCCCAGGGATGCCGGCTTACTCCCTGGCCTCGGTGGAATCAAGGGATATGTGGGCTAAATTGCCGGTTTAATTGTTGTTTTCCAGACGTTTTCTAAATTTTCACTTTTATTTGGGGTTATCTAAATTTGTTTCTAAGTTTGTCACCTTTTAAATTTTGTTAATAAATTTTCCTTACGTTTTGGGAGTCTCAGGCCAACCTGCAGATAGGCCATACAAAAATTGATTGTTAAATTTTGGTATTTGTGGAGTTTGTTGTTTCTGTAGTTTATGTGTTGTATCTTGTTAATTTAGTGTTTATGGTTATTGATTTAAGTGCTAATTTATATTGTGGCCTTCTGCCTAATTTTGTTTTGGCCTTCTGCCTGCCAAGTTTTGCTTATTTGTTGATTTTTTGGTAATAAACTAGTTTTGCTCAGCTGCCGAGTGTTATTTTGACCCTCCAACTGCCACCCGTGATCCCATCGCTCGACTTGTTTTGAGCCATCCCCCGGTTGGCACGCTTACCAGCTTTGGTGGGGGGGATGGGTCTCAATTGGTAGCAGAGCGTGGTTGCCTAAAAAAAAAAAAAAAAAAAAAAAAAAAAAAAAAAAAAAATCTCACTTGGTTGTTGACGGTGGGTATTTGCCTGTTAGTAGGTCATGATTGGCCGACCTACCGTCAAGGTGTCTTGGTATTGTAAAAAAAAAAAAAAAATAATAAATAAAAATTATTTAAAAAGCAAAACAATTAGAAAATCCTAATAAATAATTTAACAAAAAAAAAAAAAAAAAACTTAGGCAATCCGCTTGGTTACGTTGTTGAATGGGTTTCATGGGTGGATTGGAGTGGTCGGCAGTGGCTCGGTAGGCTGAGGGTTTAGTTCGTCTTGGACCCTGGAGTTGTCGTTTTTTGTGTATATTGTTGAGAATTGTTGCGTTAGAGATGGCCTATCTGCAGAATGTTGCGCTCCTGGTCAAGGAGGAGTTGATTTTCGAGTTGAGGTCGCGTGGGGTGACTCCGGAGGGTGATGTTTTGAATCTCCGGAGGTTGCTGCGGGAGCAGTTGTCCGCGGGTACGGCGGTGGATTGGTCTGACCTGCTGGAGGTTGGTGATGAGTTGGGGATTTGTAAGCGGAAGGTGGAAGATTGGGAAGGGGTGTTAGAGGATTTGCAGTTGGAACCTCCAGTGGGTCGTGACCGGGCCTGCCGCCTTGCACGTTTGGGGCATCTGCTTGCCCGTTTAAGGCTGGTCAACCGGGCGCCGGGGTTGGAACCGTCGGATAGGACGTGGATCCTGGAGAGTTTGTCTAGGCTGGAAGAGATTTTTCAGGCACTCTCCGGTTCCACGACTCCTACGGGTCTGGGTCAGCGGCCTGCTTTCACACTGTCGCCTAACGTGTCGAGGCCGCAGGCTGAGACAACGGTTTTCACTGTGCCTGAGGCTCCTTCTGAGCCTGCAGGCGTTTCTGTTGAGGTTGCTTGTGGTTCGGCTCCAGCTGCCCTTCCTTCTGCCTCGGCTCCTGTGGGTTCACCTGTTCTTCTGCAGCTGAGCTACCACAAGCTACCTAACCCTCTCACGCCCATGATCCAGAATCTCCCTGTGATCGATGGGATGGATCCTGAGGAGCTTCTCAAGTTTCTGGTGGCCTTTCTCAGACTTAGTGAGATGCCCGGCATGCAGGCTGGGGACTTGCTTCGTCTGGTGTTCCCTTATTGCAGAGGTCCCGTTGGGGAGTTGCTGAGTTCTGTCTTGGCCAGTGATGCCTCGGTGGACTCGTTCCATCGAGAGTTACTTTCGTCATTTCTTCCCATTCGACTCAGGGAGAGGATGGTCATGGACAGATTTTATCGGTCGCAGGGTAGGGGCGAGTCTCTGGCAGCCTATGTCTCTTCAGTCAAGGAAGCTCGGCAAGCGTTGCGCCTCACCCTTTCTGAAGCTGACACCGTTCGTGTCATCCTGGATGGCATTTCTCCCGAAGAACGGTGCCGATTGGTTTTTGCTGGTGTTCCTTCGACTTTTCGGGAGCTGCATCAGCTGTGCATTGTTTCGCGCAGCGTGCAGTTCTCAGACCAGCAAGGGAGGGATTCTGAGAGTCATCGTGCTCTCCCCACCCGTCGACCGGCTATGTCTTTAGGTGTGAGTCAGCCAGTGGAGGGTCGTGGTTCTCGGCCTCCTGTTCTGTGTTTTGCTTGTGGCCAACCTGGTCACATTCGACGTGACTGTCCACGTGCTCGAGGTCGTGGGGCGGGAAACGCTCAGCGCGGGGGGTTGCCTCCACAGTAGCTCCCCGCGTTGTTGCGACTGACCGTGGCCATTTGCCTTTGACACGTGCCCATAGCAGGAGTGTCGGGGATTTTTCGGGCCTTGCTGGCATGGCTTCCCTGGGACTTAGTGCGGTCACCTCGGTGTGTCCTGGCGTTTTTGTATCTTTTGGTGGTACGGTGTGTCGAGCCCTTCTTGATTCCGGTTCGGCATGCAGTATCATCAGCCTTTCTCTTTTTGAGTCCCTTGACGCCTTAGGACTTGTCAGGCACACCGAGCCTTCTTCTATTACTTGCTGGACGGCATCCCAAACTCCTCTACCCATACTTCTAAAGGCGTCATTACATTTTAAAATCGAAGGATTTTCCTGGAGGTGGGGTTTTCTTGTTGCCAAGGACCTGGCGGTTTCTTGTATCCTAGGGGCAGACTTTATTTCTAAGAGTGGTATGGTGCTTGACCTCCAGAAGCGCCAGATATTTTTCAAGTTTAATCGGCGAGTTTTGGTGCCTCTAGTAGGTGATTCTGACTGCCCTCCTGCAGTCAGAGAGGTGGGTTGTGAGCCCGAACAACCCAAGGTGGATCCGGTTGGTCATCTCCCCCCTGAGCAGGCGGAGGCCATTAGGAGGCTGTGTTTGCGGTTTCCTGATGTGCTTACGGCTGAGCTTGGGGTCACTTCTCTTCTGGAGTATGAGATCCACCTCACCGATTCTCAGCCAGTTAGAAGTCATCCGTACAAACTTGCTCCCCCAAAGATGGAGGTTATGAGGGCTATGATTGAGGATCTTCTGAGCAAGGGTGTGATTGAACCGTCTCGTTCTGCTTATGCCAGTCCAGCTTTTCTTGTGCCCAAGCCTAATGGTAAGTCTAGGCTTGTGATGGATTATCGGAGGCTCAACGCTAAGGTCGCTATTGACTCGGTACCTCTGCCCGATTTGCATTCTGCGTTTGATTGGTTCGGTAAGGCTAAGTTTTTCAGTGTTTTCGATTTGAACCAGGCCTACCATCAGATTCCATTGAAGAAGGAATCACGGCCTATGACTAGCTTCTGTGTTCCCTGGAATCTTTACCAGTTCACTAGGGTTCCTATGGGTCTTGCTGTGGGTGCCCAGACTCTTACTCGTCTGCTTGATTCCATCTTCCATGATGTGAAGTTCAAGTTTGTTTTCAATTACCTGGACGATCTTCTTGTCTACAGTGAGACTTTCGGGGAACACATGCAACATCTGGAGGAAGTTCTTAGTCGCCTCAAATCAGCTGGCCTTACCGTCAATCCAGAGAAAGTCACTTTTGCTCGTCCTGAGATCTCTTTTCTGGGTCATCTTATCTCTTCTCGAGGCGTCTGCATAGATCCTGCGAGGACCCAGGGCATTCGGGATTTTCCTCCTCCCAGAGATGCCAAGGGGATTGCCCGTTTTGTGGGGATGGTGAATTTTTACCGTCGCTTCATCCCTAACGTGGCCGAGCTTGCTGCCCCGTTGAACGAGCTGCGAAAGAAAGGTGTCCCTTTTGTGTGGGGCCAAGCTCAGCAGACTGCCTTTGATGCTCTCAAGGAGGCTATCATGCAACCTCCTGTCCTGCGGATGCCTGATTTCAGCAGAGAATTTGTTCTTCAGACTGATGCCTCCTCCTCCGCCATTGCTGCTGTTCTTTCTCAGGAGTTTGATGGGGTCAGGCAGCCCATCGCTTTTGCTTCGAGGACGTTGTCTCACCAGGAAAGGAAAGCTTCTTCCATCTATGAGTTAGAGTGTCTGGCTGTTGTCTTTGGTACGGACAAGTTTCGGCGTTTCTTGGAACACGCTGAGTTCTTGCTGGAGACGGACAATCAGGCACTGTCTTGGCTTCTTGCCCATCCCCGACAGCTCGGGAAAATTGGTCGCTGGGTGGTCAAAATTTCTGCCTTTAAGTTCCGAGTTCAACATCTTAGGGGTACCCAGAATGTCATCGCGGATGCTCTTTCCCGCATGTATCACGAACCCAGTGATCCACCTACTGAGGCTGTTGCTCAGTGTGGTGCTGTCCTTCTGGATTTTCCTCTGGCTTTTGACGACCTACTGTCCCATCAGCAGAAAGATCCTGAGCTGTCAGTCATCTTAGGTGAGCTTCAAGAGGGAGGTGCCCACCCTCCCTATTTTCTGTCCAAAGGGGTCCTCTGTTGCCGTCCTCGACAGAGGGGTGAACCCCGTGTAGTGCTGCCTGGTCATCTAGTACCGATGGTCTTTCAGTATTATCACTCTTCTCTTGTGGGCGGTCATCTTGGCATTCATAAGACCATCGCTAAGATTCGTAGGTACTTCATCTGGAAGGGCATGGACCGGGATGTTGCTGGCAGAGTGCGGGCTTGTCACCTGTGCTCTCTCAGCAAGCCTAGTCAGAATGCAAGGTTAGGGTTGTTATCTTCTGAGGTGGCCGAGCGTCCTTTTGAGAAGGTGTTCATCGACTACGTGGGTCCTTTTCCCCGTAGCAAGTCAGGTGGCTCCTACCTACTTGTTTGTGTGGATGCTTTCTCGAAGTTCGTTTGGCTTTTCCCACTTCGGAGTGCCACGGCTAAGCTCACCATCCGTGCTCTCCAGTCCCAACTCTTCCAGCACTTTGGTGTGCCTTCCACTCTTGTGTCCGACAACGGTAGCCAGTTTACCTCACATGAGTTTCGTAGGTTCTGTTTTGGCAATGGTATCAGGCATGTGACTACCTCTCCGTATTACCCACAGCCTTCTCATGCAGAGCGGTTCAACCGCAATCTTCGGTCTGCCCTTATTACCTTCCATGCTGAGAAGCAGAACACCTGGGATGAGAGTCTCTCTTGGCTCCAGCTTGCTTTCAATTCTTCCAAGCATGAGAGTCACAATGCCACTCCCTTCGAAATTCTACATGGCTACCCTCCTAACAACCCTTTGTCCAACTTGTGGAGGTTAGAGGATCTTCTACCTACGCCAGGTGCCACTGACGTAGTGTCCACGTGGCGGGCTGCTCGGCGCAACCTGCTACGTGCTAGAGAGAGAGTAAGGAGGAGGTATGATAAGGGTCGTACTCCTAACCCTTTTCAGGTTGGAGATCTGGTTCTTTGTCAGGCTCACCCGGTCAGTTCGGCCGCGGAACGAAGAGCTGCCAAGTTGTGCTATCGGTGGTCTGGTCCCCACCGCATCGACAGGTTTTTGTCACCGGTGACTGCTCTGCTGGTTGATCCCCAGTCAGGCAGGGTGTTCAGGAAAGCCCATGTGTCCCAGCTTAAGGCTTTCCGGGGAACGGTTGATCCAGGAGTTGGTGTTCCTGGGGGTTTCTTGGGGCAAAGAGATTGATCACCTCTGCGCCCTAGGTGGCTGTTCTGAGAGAGTCTCCTTTCTCTCTTTTCTGGTCGGGCCCGACCGTCAGGGTAGTTCGCTCCCTGTTTGAGGGGTTTCCCCTCTTAGTTTCTCTTTGGCGTCCTTGGAGCACCACTCTTTGGAGGTTTCTTCTTCTTCCTCTTGGTTCCCTGAGGTACCGAGTTTTTCCCCTGCCTGGGTGTGTTGAGGTTTTGCAGAGGGAGGTTGTACCGGGTCTTTGACCGGTACATTTCGGTTTTTTTTTCGTTGTCTGCCAGGCTGCCTGAGATCGCTCACGCTCTGCGTTCCGCGTACTTTGGTAGCCGTTGGCCCGGTTCCGTTAAGTTCCGTGTTCCAGAAGCTTCGGTCCGCTTGGCCAGCCTTCTAGATGGTTCGAGCTGTTCAGTGGGTCTGCGGAGGTTAGTCTTATGCTGTCTGCCGATCAACTATGCGTGGCTGAGAGACACTGTAACGTAAGTGTTCATTTTGTAAATTTCTAATATCGAATCACCCTTTTGGTGAGAATATTTTGTTTCCATCATATTAATCGTTCTTGCTTGTGTTTTAGGGTTTTGTTAAATTTGTATTTTCTTTGTCTAGTTTAGTTAACCTATGTTTGAGCCATGTGCTCCAGGTTACAGGTTTACCAGTAATTGCTTTATTATATCTTGTTTTATTTTCAATTGTAATTCTGTATGATGTTTATTGAGCCTTTTTACAGTTGTAGTTACCGATTTACCATATTTTTTGTTCATTGACAATAACCTAGCCTATCTTTAGCTTTTCATGTTAATTCCTATTGCTCATGTTTCCATAGACTAGTTTTCAGTTTGTCCTTTAAAGTTCATATACGTAATTAATTCTTTGATATTTTGTTAAATTGTAATTTTTCTTAAATCTGAGTTTGCCAACATAATTATTCATAACCTAAAAAAAAAAAAAAATAGATCTTTTAGTTTTTCTAGTGGGCTAATCATGTATAATTTCGTCTGTTCTGGTTTTGTTTTGCCATTTCATGTATTAGGGGTTATGTGTAATATTTTGTGTTGTGATGGCTGGACTGGTTTTAATTGTGCTGTGGTGTTGCCCTACAGTCCAGGGTCCTTGAGTGGGACTTTCAGCCCTCAGTCCGCCGTCCGGGGGAACTTCGATATTCTCCACTGCTAGCCTGGCCTGAGGACCATGTTGGAGACTGGAGTTGCCCGCTACCCGCCCTACATCTTTGGGGGTAGAAGTCTTCAGTCCTCAGGTCAGTTCTTTCCATCTTTTCCCGGCGGCTGAGCTGGGGGTGATTTATAAAAAAAAAAAAACAAAAAAAAATATATATAAAAAAAAAGAAGAAAAAAGTTTGCGGAACTTTTGGTGTGGCCTAGGCCTAAAACTAAAAACCTGGACAGTGAATTATGAAACAGCCATGGGGACTTAATTATTTTTTATTAAAGAGGGAAAAGCTTTTAAAATACCCAAGATTTTTTTGATGTTAATATTTATTTTATTTATATTTATTGTTATTTATTTTTAATTAGGTTATATTCCTTGTTATTAATTAATTAGTTTTATTTGTTGTTATATCTTTTTAGATTTTATAGTTGTTAGGTCCCTATGGTTAAGTTATGTTATTTATTTATATGTTTAGGCCTAGTGATTGTTATTTATATTTTTTGTTCATTGTATTATAGATGTCTTGAAGTGCATTTTTACTCGAACGGTACCGTGTTAGATTTTCTTTTTAATGGTTTAATTTTTTAAACTCACCAAAAGGGGATTATTGTTCTTTGCTTAACTTTCAATTCGGAGCTGCCCAGGGATGCCGGCTTACTCCCTGGCCTCGGTGGAATCAAGGGATATGTGGGCTAAATTGCCGGTTTAATTGTTGTTTTCCAGACGTTTTCTAAATTTTCACTTTTATTTGGGGTTATCTAAATTTGTTTCTAAGTTTGTCACCTTTTAAATTTTGTTAATAAATTTTCCTTACGTTTTGGGAGTCTCAGGCCAACCTGCAGATAGGCCATACAAAAATTGATTGCTAAATTTTGGTATTTGTGGAGTTTGTTGTTTCTGTAGTTTATGTGTTGTATCTTGTTAATTTAGTGTTTATGGTTATTGATTTAAGTGCTAATTTATATTGTGGCCTTCTGCCTAATTTTGTTTTGGCCTTCTGCCTGCCAAGTTTTGCTTATTTGTTGATTTTTTGGTAATAAACTAGTTTTGCTCAGCTGCCGAGTGTTATTTTGACCCTCCAACTGCCACCCGTGATCCCATCGCTCGACTTGTTTTGAGCCATCCCCCGGTTGGCACGCTTACCAGCTTTGGTGGGGGGGATGGGTCTCAATGAGACAAACAAAATACTGAACGTGTGTTCAGTTTCAGTTTGAATCAGCAGAGTTTGTGAACATTCCGCTGTCATTTTATATGTGGTAAGGGCTAACCTGAGCAGGCTGCCACGTTGACTTTATAGTAATAGACACTTGCCAATTAATTATTCTAAGTTCTTCACGATCCTATTAATATGAGATGATTATTCATAAGAAAAAGAATATCTTTCATTCAAATTTTTCGTCAATATCTGAAAATTGAACTTGATAATCAGGTATCCAGAAATGGGGCAGAATAACACAATACGTTAAGAATTGTACCATAAAAAATTTGAGTTTGTGTCATTTTTGTATAGTTTTAATGGCTCTTTAGGCCATAATTATAACATACTGGACCTAAGCAATTATAATTATATCAATAATATATATAAAACAAAAAAATATATAACTGTACTCTATGTATATCACTAACATTTTAATTGCTAGATGAAAAAGTAGACGAGTAAATATATATAAATAAGTAGATAATATATACAAGAGGTAGGAACATCTAACTCAAAATACTGTTACATAAATACTTGAAATGGGTGGATATATAGATAGACGATCTCATAAATGTAAAAAAGTGACAAGACAACAATTATTTTATGAGTTTCCGTAAATTTATATGGATGTACATATTTCATTTTTGTACGATGATGGAACATTAATTTGAAACACAATATTCAAACGATGAAAAAAAACCGTAAAATTTCTACAAATGAAACCGTAGAAATTTAAAATTAAAATAAACCGTAATAATGTGTATTTTTTATGATTTTAATGTACCACACTTTGTCTTGAAATTTTGAAAACACAATGTTCTATAAGAGCTTCAAGTCATATTCTACAACGGCGGTACCCCTAACATGATTAAAGAAGCGTTCTGTCAATTAAGTCAACGAACTCCTTAACTTACAGTCTCATGTTGCTTTAGCTAATGTTGTTAGATTAATTTAGATGATACATCAACATGGTTCACTAGAGGTACTCAATTATTCCATTTATTATATTCTTAATATACTAAAGCAATTATGTTGTACGAATAAACTAAATTGCAAATTTGTTACTAAAACTACTGTCTGACAAGTTTTAGCATGTTAAAATACACCTTGAACAGTGGAAAAAAGTTGAAATATTGAATAAAAGTTCCAAATAGGTTTTGAGATAGCAATTTTAAACAATTCTGATATGGGTTTTGGTTGGTTTGGAAAAAATACCATACATACATTTTTATAAATAAGTTTTCTTTCGGATATTAATGATTTAATATAAGTGTAATATACGTCACTTGAAATAAATTTTTTTTACACTTTTCATATAATTACGTAAGATCGTAGCTTTTTCCTTGTTGTAAATAGGGTATATTTAAATTTAAAGTAGAATAGTGATTATATTATTAACTACAAACAGCAATATTCTTAGGGGATGAATAACATTTGTTATCTGCGACATCAGTCTTACATTAAAGTCGAGTTTATGAGTAGCTGTCAGCACTGTAATGTTTGATTATTTACCTATTTATCCATTTTTATTTTATACATTAGAAAAATAAGTAAATATCGGCAATCACCTGTAATGTAACCATTTCATTCGCAGGGGTTATTAATAATACTGTATCACTTATCTACAAATAATATTTAGTATAGAATTTTAATAGTATAGAACATATTAGTTTTTACCATACGATCCTATCAGTGTTAAAACCAGGTAATTGCTAATTGCCTCTTACATCTATTTCATTAACTCGTTTAAATGTTACTCAAGTATAAGGCTAGAACTTACAGTGTTACCAACTTATGTACTAGTACATAGGTAAAAGTATAAAATAAAATTTGTATTCACAAAGTGGGATTTACGTTATCTTCTTTATATTCATTTTATTTAAATATTACAACAAAATACCATTGTCATTAGATGTATTTACTTAGTTTTTAAGAAATGATAAATCAGTAATTGCTTTAAAATTAAATAATCATCTTGATATATTATTAATAACGGACTGATATTTTGCAAAAAAAAATTATTTACTTTACGGTAATTGTGCGTATTTTCAATTGCTATAACAATTAAATTTCATATTGAATAGTAACCCAACTGAATGAGTTAAAATTTTTACAGCACTAATATATAAATTTGTTAAATAGTTTTGGTTATGTATTTTTTGGAAAAACCTACAGCACCATTTGTCATTGTTATGAATTATTACAGCTATAGTAATGCAAGAAATACTTTTATAAACTTGTTGTTTTACGTAAAATGATTTATGCACACTACGGTCCACCAGCCTCACTTTAGTGCTACTCCAACACTCGACTGCTGACCTCTATCTTGCCAAGCCGTTTTTTTTTCACGCTCTTATGAGAAATATAGTGGGATGATGTACCTACAGTAACACTATCAACAAAATGATATAACATTTACTAGTATTATAAGTTTATAGTAATAGCAAATAACTCTTAACGATCTATAATAATTTATTTTACCATACATTAAAAAAGTGAAAACAAAATTATTACTAACAAAATTATCAGCTAAGGGATATAGATAAGAAAACTGTAAACAATAATATATGCAATAAATAATATATTCAAGGAAGCAATATATTTATCGTAACAATTATTTACAAGAGAGTTTATTTAAGTATACCTTAAGACAACAATTTTGGGTTTCACGATGAAGATGATAATTTTTTACCTGAAACAAAATGTTGGTTTGTTGTTGATTAGGTCTAAAAAAACTCAACTGTTATTTTGTATTTAAGAATTGAATAGATAAGTAATTTTATTTAAAAATTATTTGTATATAAAAAATATCGTTAGCATATTTATATCTAAACCACATTGAACGTAGCCAACGTAAAATTAAAGATAAAATTTATTTAATTCTTTGAAACAAAAGGTTTCACTATTAAGTACAATTTAATTATGATAAGTAGTTATAATTTAAAGACGTTTTTTCTCTGTAGGCTCTGATTGTTCGTAGGCCTAATTGATTTATCTCACAACAAATAATTGCATAATTTGTGCAGAATATTATACGCTGGGTTGCCGTATAGAAATGCTGTTTATTCTTCCGCTGTTTTATATATATTTCATTACATGTTTCAAATAAACTACTGTGTTATTTCACTAAAAACTCGTATTACCATATATATAAATTGATTGAATCAAAGTTTAACAGGGGTAATTTTGTTTAACATAATTAAAATGATATATACTGTACCAGTATTGGTCAGTATAGAGTGGACATAGATTACATCAGTAGTGGGAAGGTTGGCAAGGGTCTGAGGGTCTGTCCACAAAACATGAATACTTGGGCTGTGGGTTGTTATTTAATATTGCAGGATGCGAATAATGACTCTGCGGACAAATAGTACGAAGCAAAAACGTCCTCTCTAACTTGCTAACCCCACTTCCATCATGTCGGAAGTAACACTAGTTGAGAAGTATCAATTTAATTAATAACTATTATAATGTCCTATATTTGTGACATCCTATCGTGAAGCAATTTATAATTGTAAAATTTTTTAGTAGGTAGGCTTGCTCAACTTAAAGATTAAACATGAAATTAAGATAAAATTTTAAACATTAATACAGTTTGATATATACTTATAATTTAAGAATTATAAAGTTTCGTAGTATTCAACTGATAATTCAACTATAATAGTCTTCATTTGTTTTGACTATAACATTTTTATATTTATAAGTAAAATTAAATATACTATATATACTTAAAGCTCTAAAAATATAATTAGTCTAGTACATGATAAATGTTTCAACTGTTCTTTATTTAGTCAATGTGGACGTCCATTTTGTTATACTTCTAAAGAATTTTTTGTAGAAAAGGCCACAAAATATTTTCGTAAATTAGTGATAATTATCATTAAAAATATATTTCAACTATCAAACTTAACACTGCAGTGGTCGCACCCCTCCCCCTCACCATTACGTTAGTTGTCGCCCATTCTACTATTTATTGTAGATCACTATTTGCGTTCTTTTTTTGGTTTCTTAAAGTTATTTTAATTTTATAATTACATACGGAAGTAAAACATTACACAATTAGTGTGTGGTTTTCCAAGTATCGCATTGAAATTTTCAACTTAAAAATTTTTAATGTTTAAAAACATAAAAATATTAGTTAAATGAACAATTTATATAATAACACATCGTAAGCACAATTTTTTTCCTTTTCATGAATTGTCTATATATATTAATCATTAAATATGTTCTTAAGGTGGTTGGGGCACATCCGTATTTGATTTTTCTTACCAATAACAAATAAAATAATATATATACAACATGGAAAGAAAACTAATAACGTAAAACAGTAATAAATTGACAAAAAACATTTAACAAATTTACATTTGTACAAGGAATCTAGGGAAAACAACTAGTACGTCACTGGTTGCGTGTTCTACAATAGTAGAACACTCGACTGTTTTAGGATTTAAACTAAGTACGTGTCAGCTAGAAGAGTGGTACTGAACTGAGATGTAGGTATTGGTGTGGTAGTGGTACCAGTCACTCATAGCAGCAAAAAAAAAATATCAGTACTACAATTGTACAACACTCAACAAATGCAGTGTAAAAAAGGAAAATTAAATATATAAAAAGAGCTGCCATGAAAGGGGTAATGCGAGGCTGTTATTGGTATATTGGTATTGATACTACTGCCAGTACCTTCGTGGAGTGGAACTGCATCTACCTGGCATGACAAAAAGCATGGTTCCTACCCACAGCTGCGTTATATATATAGATAGAGTGATAGCTGTTGTTAACAGCTAGGTAATATAATTTGTATCGTAATTAACTTTCACATTTATCTTGAACTAGTGAGGAAGGATACCTTTTAAAGTTGTTGTTTAATTTATTGGTAATGATTGCCAGAGCCTATGTACACGTATATGATACATTGCCAAAGGAACCACTAGCTGTAAGCTTGTGGAAAAGGAAGAATCAGTTTGTGAAATCGTGGTAAGGACTCCTTACGTTTGCATAGAACATATGATAGCACAGATTTTGTAAAACAATTACATTCATACGAGTTAATAATAACTATACATGATAATTTATGAATATTATTGAATATCCCGAATTTGTTATTATTAATTTTTATAAATTCATAGTAAATATTATTTTCACAGATCATATGTTATGGGTTAAATTTTTACAGAAATAATTGTAATTCATTATAAACAATATATGAAATATTCTGCGGGCCATTTTAAATCTAATTTTTAATGTTTTATTTTTGTTAAAGATAAACCTGTTGTCTGTTCATAACAGATTCAACTAAGGTACGCTAACAGACAAATTCCTCTCCACCCACTTTGCGATGGAATAAAATTAAGTATTTTTCATTCCTTTGGGAAATGAAAAATTCAAAGGAGCAACTTTGAAGCTTATAACTATATTATAATCTTGGCTAACCTGCTTATACACTTTACTATCTAAACGTGTATTTGCTAACGGTAAAATGTTATATTATATTATAACATCTTAGTTCTTCATAAATTTACTTCATTAGATAGTACTTTTTCTTCATTGTACTACGTTACCAATAAAGGGGCTGAGTTTATATTAAAAATTCCATAGATGATGGAAGTAAGGTAGTAGGTTTATTTATGGATCTCAGCAAAGCATTTGACTCAATATCACATGACCTATTGTTATTATAGCTAAGTAAATTAGGAATGCAAATTAACGTTTTGAATTGGCTAACATCCTATCTCTGCAATAGAAAACGATTTGTAGAAATTACTTATCTTAATTCTAACAGTTACAAAATTCCATACCAATCCTCAACTAATGATGTAAAATATGGGGTGCCACAGGGATCTATCTTGGGGCCCCTGTTATTCATTTTTTATCTGAGTGATTTTCCCCAACTCAGTAACCTTAGTAAACTGTGCCTTTATGCTGATTATCCCAATTTAAAAATTACAGCATCAACTAACTCTGAAATTGAAATTCGTGCAAATTTGGATTTAATTCTACTAAACAAATTTTTCAACTCTAAGCATTTACTTTTAAATTCAGACAAAACCAATTTTATTAATTTTGTAATTCGAAAAAACAATAATCAAATTCAGCCTAAAATTATGATGCACAACAGCATTCTTGAAAGCAAAGAAAACATAAAATTTTTGGGTTTAGAAATAGACAAATCACTTACATGGAATTGCCATGTAAAAAATTACTGTCCAAGATTTCATCAGGTTTGTATGCATTAAGTAGGCTAAAGAGCCTGTGTGAAAAAGGCACCTTAAAAGTTATTTATTTTTCTTATATTCATTCTGTAATATCTTTCGGAATATCACTTTATGTTGCAACAACTCAATATAATTTAAATTAAATTCTATATTAGCAATAAAATCCATACGAATAATTTGTAATCTTACACCTAGAACTTCTGCAAAAGAATACTTTAAGTCTGATAAAATTATGACGGTTTATGGTATGTACGTTTTTAACATAGATGTAATTAAATTAAAAACTGAGTACCCTTAATATTTTTATTAAAATTGATTAACACAGCATGTTTCAACTTTATGGTAATTTTCAAATTTAAATTAAATAATTAAGTTAAATAAATAATAATTCTTTAAATAAAATTCTAAAACATGTAGTTTTTATAAATATTGATGAATATAAATAAGTTGGTGATATTTTTTAATTAATTATAATTTTTAATGTTTTGAATCTTATCGAAAGTTGGGTTTGTATAATTGATTTGTGTGTTCAATATATTCATTGGATTTTCTTGTTGTGCTAATTATATATGTAATTTTTTTGTTGCATTCCTTTTCTGGCCCTTTTCCATAAAATTTAATATTTTCGTGTTTTCATCCATTTTTGTGTACGTGTGGTCTGTAGAGAGCAAGTGTTCTGCGAATGTAGATATCACTTTAGTTGTGTTATAGTTTCGGAGAGCTTGTATGTGTTCTTGAAAGCGTGTTTTGAATGGTCTCCTAGAATTTATTTTTGTAATTTATTTGTTTGATAATCCTCTAAACTCATTGTCGTAACGATTTTAATGTAAAATATTATTTTTCATGTAATATATATACTGTGTAGCATTTTTACTTCATAAATATTTGCTTAATTGAACAAATATTTGTTATTTGCATAGAATAATTAATTATTATTGGATTAAAATGGTTTTTGTATACATGATAATTCATCCATAACTATACGAGTATTTGTTTGACTAAAAATTTTTTAATTGTAAAAAAAACAGAAAGGCTCAACTAAAATTTACTGAACGGAAATTTATTGTGACTAGGTTATGAGATCCTATCTCACACTTAGAGCTCACCGTAACATAGTGAACGGGTCTTATTGTAACCGGACCTAAATTCCCTGGTATGTAGATAATATTCGGAGATTTCCAATGCTTTGAGTATTTAAGAAACAAACACTCCCTTCTTTTTTACACTTTGTTAAATATGTTACATGATTTTACTCTTTTACAAACTTAATTTTCAATCTCTCTAAAGCCCTAATCTTACTTCTAGTTCCAGCTCGATACTGAGAATCAACTCTTGTTAGAAAGTTATTTACTAGCATTGAATTGTTTATTATATGTAAGTGTTTGTTTCTTAAACACTTAAAGCATTGTGAATCTCTAAATATTACCTACATATCATGAAAAATCCAATGCAAATAAATAACTTTCAAACAACACTAAATTCACTTTAAAAGGAAGTTTGATGTACAAGTTTCAAAAAAGAAAAACTAACTATGTGCTTACTATCCTAAACATGTTGATTTTAAAGAAAACGATGTTATAAACGTATCAACTGAAACGATGTTACATACCACACAATATAATACAATACAGGAATAGGTACCTCACGAGAAAACCTACCAAGGACTTTCTCGTGGTTTAAAATTGAACAAGTATTTAATTAAATTAAGTATCTTAATGCTTCCTTCTGTTATCGTAGGGTATAACAACGGTGTGGCTTGCATACACAATAGTTTTAATGTGGTTTCCAAGCAACAGCAAGGCAGGGTGGAGCGAGTAAGTGATGGACTGGGAACACCTCGCTGAGTATCGAATTCCCATTACTCTCGCAGTAAAACTGCCAGCAATAAAGTCCTTCACAAACGGTTACTCTGAAGTTCAGTAACCAAGCATTGTTAAACCTCATGAAGTTGAATTATATATGACATACTTGAATATAATAAAATTTATATATTTCACCTATTATCATGAACACTTTCATGTGTATGTAACGTCATCAAATAAAAATAAGAATGTTTTATAATACTGGTAACAGTTTATAAATATGAAAGAGTTTATAAACATATTACTTTTAATAATAAGTAATTATTGCTTATTATTATTTGTACATTAAATATATTCATTTTGTGATTGTAATCGTAAAAATTATCATGGGTGTGTTTACTAAAAAACATACGTTTTAAATTAACAATACACACATGTTGTAGGAATTGTAAATATGCGAACATATTTCGTAAATGCTCACCTAGGTTTGCTGATGTCCTATCTCTCCAATATACTAACTGTATATTGGAAACTTTCTTCTTCCAAGCATATTGTTTACCAGGTTTTGTGTACTTTGGGAAGTTTCCTTAGGCTGGTAATACACGGACAGTGGTATTGGTCCTTCCACATACCCATACACGGACAGTCGTAATGGCCCTCCCACCCACCCATACATAGACAGTGGCAATGCCCTCCCGCCCACCCATACACGGACAGTGGTAATGGCCCTCCCGCCCGCTCATACACGGACAGTGGTAATGGCCCTCCCACCCACCCATACATAGACAGTGGTAATGGCCCTCCCGCTCACCCATACACGGACAGTGGTAATGGCCCTCCCACCCACCCATACATAGACAGTGGTAATGGCCCTCCCGCCCACCCACACACGGATAATGGTAATGTATATAATCCAATCCAATGTATATAATATATACACGGCAATTGTAATTTAGCTATCTTTAAGACAAGGAGGATAGCATTGTAGGGAATAATAATACTTGTTACTTACAGTTTCAGGTTAATTATTGCATATATGAAACATAAGTAGATAAGAAGTACGGGAGCAAGGCTCACTTTTCTGGCCTCTGATTGGTCGAGAGCGGTCACGTGACCGGATCCAAGATGGCGGCCGGAACCGGATCCAAGATGGCGGCGCCCATTTCCCGCCAAATTTTCTAACCTCCCTTTTCCTAACCTCAAATTCCCGCCAAATTTCCCACGCTTTTCCCGGAATTCCCCAAAATTCCCGATTTTCCCCCAAATTCCCGATTTCCCCGAAATTACCTTACTTTTTCTCCAATTTTCCCGATTTTCCTCCAAATTCCCAAATTTCCCTCCAAATTCCCACATCATACTATATAAAATGCACTGTTAACCTTGTTATACTATATAAAATTCATTGTTAACCTAACTTTTTCCGTGTTATACTATATAAAATGCACTGTTAACCTTGTTATACTATATAAGATACACTATATAAAATACAGTCTTAACCTAACTTTTTCCATGTTATACTATATAAAATTCACTTTTTTGTCCAATATGGCGTCTTTTTCCATGTTATACTATATAAAATTCACTTTTTTTGTCCAATATGGCATCTTTTTCCATGTTATACTATATAAAATGAACTTTTTTGTCCAATATGGCGTCTTTTTCCATGATATACTATATAAAATGAACTTTTTTGTCCAATATGGCGTCTTTCCCTCCCAAAATTCCTTATCCAATATGGCGGACTTTACACTATAATAAATGTAAAAAGATGACAACCGGATCCAAGATGGCGGTCTTTCCCTTCGTGTACTTCCGGCGACCGTCGGCTACCTTCGTACGCTCTTAGCCTATGATGCACACGTCGTCTGCTGGTCGGGCACGCATGCGCCCCTTGTTACTCTACTCATATATACAAAATAACAAATTTAATATTCCATACACTATAATAAAATTAATATTTCATATACTCTATGTGCTCGACCCGATCGTAGCGGACCTGGTGGCAAAACTTAGCACATCCTTTCGGAAACATGGCGCCTTTGGAAGGGAAGTCCCCGGGGGAAAATTCCCTCCCTCAAATTCCCTCGGCATACTATACAAAATGCACTCTTCCCATCTCATACTATATAAAATGCTAAAGATGGCGGCCATTTACATATGTACTATATAAAATGCTTTCGTGTACTTCCGGCAACCGTCGGCTACCTTCGTACACGTCGTCTGCTGGTCTGACGCACACCCAAATGCCACGCTCTGATTGGTTACCTCCCTACTTTACAAATAATATTTCTCACACGTACTGTTAGACTACTTATTTAATTTTTCTCAAATTTTAACAAATACACAGATAACATACGCTCTTAGCTTTGGGTACTCATCCAAGGCTTCCTACACCGTTACCCCCCCATATACTTATCTATCTAATCACAGATCATCCTCAAGCCCCTACTTAACACTCTAGACAACCCGCAATACACGTTTTTAATTAATTATTTATTCAAAATGAAGGAGCAATTCTTTTTATTTAATCTGTTTATAATTTGTAATACACTGTTAGCCTACCTATTTAATTAATTTTTTATTTAATTTATATCATTTTTTAATAAATACACTGTTAACCTAGCTTTATTATATAACATACACTGTTAGCCTACCTATTTAATTAATTTTTTATTTTATATTAAATACTCTGTTAACATGCGCTCTTACCTTCAACTACCATCTACTTCTGGATACCTTCGTATTAACCCGACATCCTCTAAACCTAACACGCTAGCTTAACGCTCTTACCCATGCCTAACCGAACTATTCAACCTAAATTACTTTGCTCGGTGCCACCGACAGTACATTCAGTTCTCACACAACACAGGAACTGACCTCAATATTTTTTGCTATTTTAATTGGTACCAGACGGACTGCATACAAA
>JAQJVL010006801.1:20000-27154 GCA_035578905.1 Stictocephala bisonia | reverse complement strand
TGTTGATGCTTTCTTTCATGGTGAAAATACTATTTAATTTTAAAAAAAAAAAATTTTAAAGGGTGATCATTTAAATATGGAAAAATTTTAAGTCTAATGCAAGATTTTTTATTTTTTTAAAGGGTATTCAAGACCGGGAATTTATTTTAACTTTTGACTGACCTGTGACAAACATTGATTTTTTTAAGTTTTTGTAAATCGAAAATTTTTTAAAAATTTCAAGGAGGTAAAAGTTTTAAAAACATAAAAAAAATTTTTAAAAATCGGGTTTTCACAAAAAACTGTTGTTAGCAAAAAATTAAAAACAAGAGAAACCCAGTTTTTTAAATTAAAAATTAAAAACATCTTAACCCCAAAAAAAGTAACACTTAATTAATTATTTTTCCTAAATAAATAAAAAAAGTACAATCAAAAACACCGATTAAATCATTTAAAATTCAAAATAAAATTTCCACGAAATTTGCAGAGTTTAAATTCAAAGCTAAAATTCACCCCCTGTAAGGTGAAGGGAATTTATGCCCCCTTTAAAAAAACAGGGTTAGACGTTAGACTTGCAAAACCCCACTCCCATACTCACAAAAGGTCTAGATTTACCTAAGTAGTAGTGCTTTGTAGTGTAACTTTGTTTTTTTCATCTAACCTTTCATTTATATTATGAAATTTACTTTTGAAACTTTTAAACAAAATTTCGAATAGAGTCAAATAACTTAACTTTAAAAACTGCTTGGGTTTGGGGGAAACAGGGGAAAAAAACAAGATGGCTAAAAAAATTTGTTAAAAATCATTTAAAAATCCCTTTTTTAAAAACCCCTAAGGGACAAATAATTTAAATTTGAGCATGATTTCGTCCATAAAAAATTGTGGGCCACATCGTTTGATCATTTATTTTATATTTAGTTTATGTCAATTCAAAAATTTAAAGGGCTTTCAAAAAAAAAAAACACTTTTTTCGTATATTAAAAAATTTTAAAATTTATACAAAAAAAATTTTTTTAAATAAAAGTCTAATGGCAAAGTTAAAACATAGTGTTATAAGAAGATTTAGGCATACCATTAGACTGGGATCAGAATTTAACTGATGTTTATGATAATATCAGAAGAAAAAATAAATTAAAAATTTATAGGTTGCATATAAACCCCAATGTTTTTAGTTTGGTCCTAATATTATTTCCCTGAAAAACTTTTGATTTTTGCAAACAAAATTTATAGTAGGTTTGTTACCCAAAAATTAAAAAAAGGGTTCGCATTATTTAAAAAGAAATATTTTTTTTAAAGAAAACTAGCAGAAATTTCCCCGTGCTTCGCTAGGATTATGATTAAGGAACATTACTTTGGGGAGGTTTTTTGTTTTTTCCCCCCCGAGGAACGAAAAATTTTTTTTTAGTAACTCGAGTAAAATCTGCCCTTTTGGTTTCCCAAAATTTAAAAATTGGGGGGGAAAAATGAGTCTGGCGAAATCAATTTCTCACCAAAGGGGGGCCCGGGCGGGTTTGGGGGAAAGACCATTTTTACAACTTATTTAAAAAAATAAAAAATAAAATATTTTTAATAAAAAATTTTAATTAAAAACCCCGGGAAATTTTTCTTTTTTTGGTAAGGAAAGTCACCCAAACCCCTCTCCCGGGAATCAATAAAACCCCGGGTAGTTTTATTTGTTAATGAAAGTAAACCCTACCCTCTCCCGGAATCAATCACCCCGGGTAGTTTTTTTTGGTAAGGCAGTCCCCCTAGCCTCTGCCGAATCAACCCCAAACCTGGGTTAGTTTTTTTTTTGGTTTAAGGAAAGTCACCTAGCCTCTCCCGGGAAACAGCCCTCAGGGGTATTTTTTATTTGGAAAGGCGTCACCCTACCCTTCCCGAATAAAACCCCCCGGGTAGTTTTATTTTTTAAGGCAGTCCCCCTACCCTTCTCCCGGGAAAACATTTTCCCCTCCCGGGTAGTTTTTTTTTGGAAAAGGCAGTAAACCCTTTATCCTCTCCCGGGAAACAGTCCTTTACCAGGTTTTTAAATTATTTTCCCAAGTTTTAAAAAATTTTTTAAAGTACATTTTAGTCTGTTTAAATATATACGGACACCCAAAAATTGATGTTGTTTTTTTAAAGTGCTTGTACCTCTTTGTAAAAACATTTTTAGTCCTTTTTTCTGGGGGAAGGACGACCAGACTGTCAGTTGAGCTTACTTTTGGAAACATGTACTTTATACTGGCCATGGGAGAAACAGTCATTGCTCAGATCTCCCCCAGCCATCTTAAAACTTTGCCCTTGTGCCTTTTTTAATAGTCATGGCATACCCTAATTTTACAGGGAACTGCAGATTTTTGAATGAAAAAAATTGGTAGTCTGGGGGAAATAAGGGGAAAATTTGGGGGAAATTTAAAAACAGTTTCCCCTTGACCAACCCCTTTGAAAATATTGTCGCTTCAAATCCCTTGTTTATGCGGGGTTTTTCATCTGCACCCCTTTGGGGTCCCCGTTTACAAAAGTTTGGGATTTCCGGGGGGTTTGGGTTAGTAGTTTATTGGACACCGACTTTTAGAGAAAGAACATGAGGTGGAATTCAGGAGGTTCAGAGTGTGGAGAAACTCCGCTGGATAGTGAACAGCGTCTTCTGTCTCAACCACTGAGTCCACAGATTCATAACTCACAACAGCAGAAGGCAATTTTTCTAACAACGAAAGGTTTATTATATTTGCAGAAGTCGTTAGTTGGGGTAAGAATCGCCCTCTCTTGCAACTATGTTGGACTTATTGTTCACATTGTCATTTAATTTAGGATATATCTTGTCAAGCAGTGTCTTCATATCACTAACAGTATGACAAAGATTTTGAGGTATTGCACATTTACCTTCATGATCTTCTAGCAGTTTACCATCACCTATTTGTAAAACTAATGTAGAAAAATCTTCTGCTTTCAAATCTCCATTCAAATGAACTCTCATGTTAACTCTCAAAGACAGGATTTTAATTTTTGGCCATAAGAAGGATGACTTAAGGCACGCTTTCACCTCATCAGCCCGAGTTCCTCGAGGTATCACGGGCAAGGTTTGCCTGAAGTCTCCAGCCAGCAGAACTGTTACTCCACCCATTAGACGTTTGCAGTTCCTGATGTCTTGAAGTGTCCTGTCCAGGAGCCTCTATACCTCCTTTGTGGGCCATGGTACACTCGTCCCAAACAATTAATACTGTTTCTTTGAGTACCTGGCCCATATTGCTTTGTCTTGATATGTTGCAAATAGGTGTTTCTGAGTGGTTCAGGTTGAGAGGAAACTTGAAAGCTGAATGAGCCGTCTTCCCACCATCAAGCAGTGTCGCAGCAATGCCAGAGGATGCAACTGCGATGGCAATCTTTTTCTCACTCCTTTATTTTTGCTAACAACAAATTGATTAAAAATGTTTTTCCGGTACCACCAGGAGCGTCCAGGAAAAAGAGTTGCCCAGATTCTAAAATAATACTGCAGGTAATTTTCTTTGTAAATATTCAGTTGTTCTTCGTTCAGCTTTGGAACATTTACAGCAACCATTTCACAGAGCTGGACTACATCGAAAGAAATTTCTCTGAGGCGTTCCAGGTTGTTAGTGATGGACTCTTGCTCGCGAAGTGGTGTAGGAAGACCATAGTTTTGGAGACGGTTGCCAGACATTGAATACACCAAATCTTCGAGTAAAGGCCAAACATTTGGTGTACACAATGTCCCATACGCTGTTGCACATCCCCAAACTCTGTCTCCATCGACCTCTTTACGTCATCCGCCAAACTGTCGCGGTGTTTTTTCCCATAATGTGAGAGGACTACTTACTTGGCAAAATACCAACATGATGGCAAGTAGTTCGCGGATCTTGGACGGGGAGTCTGAGAGTAAAGCTCTCTAGTGTTCGATCCCAGTGAGTGTCGTCTTCGAGCAAACCAAGAGCTGTACATGCAGACTGAAACGTTTGGTGGACCACTCCATTTACGTTCCTAAGATATTCAAATGACGTAGGCCCTTTAACTTCGTGTAGGAGAAGGCGTAGAAAATAGCACCCAGAGTTATTTGGGTGAACAGTATATACCCTGCCTAAAACCTGATCTTTTTTCACCCCGGGATAGCCTGGTACTGATTTCCCTTGCTTTCTTCTACAAAAGGTATTCTTTTTCCATACGAAATATGACGGAACTTCAGAGTAAAGGAGAGTTCTTGCAAACGCATCGGTTTTGCACAGATCGAAGAAGCCCAAAAGAGTAGTTTTTGGCGGGTTGTTTAGCCTTTCCATGACATTTTCTTCGTTAAAATAAACTCTTTGGCCATTTTCAAGATGAACTGCAAGATGCATGACTTTTTTGGAAAGCAGAGAATTCGCCAGACAGCTTCAGAAGTACTAATGTAGCGTCCTGTCTGGTACCTTGTCACCTCGTCAAGTTCATTTTCAACTGTAAAAGCTGCTTGATCGGACCCTTTGTTGACGTATTTGCAAATATATTAGATAGACTTGACAGAGTTGCAGTACTCGACGTTGATATGCGCTGAAAAGATGCGAGACAGGACAGGGTTAAAAGGTACCACCCATTGATTGTCAAGCTTTACCCCGTTGATGTCAACAACAAATCCACCATCTGAAGGAGAACGCCTACGGTATTTAGGATAACCGTCTTCCTCAGTCTGTGTTTCTCTTAGTAATGGACGGGGATACTTTTTGCTGCAAGCTCCATTAACCATACAGGGCGAATTTCTGTTGAGAGCACCACATGGGCCGTGGATCATAGTTGACTTCACAATCTCATGGAGGGCAGGGTCTAGCTCTGGGTCAGGTATCTCTGCACAAATAACTTTGTCAATCATGTCTGGTTTAATCTTTTCTTCTTGCCAAAGGAGAATGTGTACATGAGGAAGGCCTCTTTTTTGCCATTCTATGGAGAACATGTGACATCTACATGCTCCAAATATAGACCCTTTCGTTAGTTTCATCAAATGCTTCACTTTTAAGCAGAAAACCCGCGCTACCAAGTCATGTCTGTGCTGAGCCTTCTGACCTTCCTTGAGCAGTTCACATATCTCTCGCCATTTTGGGTTGCACGTAAAAGTTATAAAGAGATCTGGACGACCAAAATGGCGGACATAGGTCATGGCATTCTGAGTACGCTCATGCATGTAGTGAGGTCCTCCAGTGAAGCTTGATGGCAGTACAACCATCTTATCCGATACCTGAGCATCAGCTTTTCTCATGGCATCCTTCAAGTGAATGTAGTCTTCACTCCTCAACTTTTTTTGGTTGTTTTGAATGAAGTTTAGCCGTTCTGTTTCAATTTTTGCGTAGATATCAATCAAAAATTGGTTGAGGAGGTTGCGAAACAAAAGTAAATATGGTTCTTCGCCTTCTCGCTCCATTAAATTATATCCGTAGAAATCAGCTGCAGACACAGTTTTCTTAAGTGCTGTCTTGGTGTTTGGGTCACGCTGAGGGATGTTGATACAATAGCCATCTTCACCACGGCAGAACATGAGAGGATACTGAAGAGAATCATTCGCTCGATGTAGCTCACTGATTCTTATCAGTTTGTCTTCCCTACTGTATAGCACAATGTCTCGCTTTTCAAACACCTGGCCTACAATCAAGACAGCAACTTCGTTAATGGTAGGAGTATTGTAACGTCCCTTGTGAGCACTCGAAGGCTTCTGGTCAGAAGTGATAACTACCTGGAAATCTTGCTGATCTTTGGGAACAGAATCAATAGCAGCTTTGAACTCTTTGATATATTTGTTATGTTCATGAAGAATTTTTTGGAGCTGGCCTACCAATGCTGGCTTGACATCTTGAAAGTACCCACAGCAAATGTCTCTTTCACGGTTATCATCACCAACAGAATATATCTGAAGGAAATACGGCTGCTGTTGTGTTCGAGGCATTAGACTCCCTATTCTATGATAAACCTGGCCTTGCACCTTATATGTTGGCATGAAATGGTCTCCTTTTATTTATTTTGCTCCAAACGACGTCATTTGGAAACAACCGTTGTATTTGCGAATATTATTAAGAAAATGCTCAGCCTCAGGATGGTCGTGAGAAAGAAGGCTATGTAAGGGGTCGGGGTACTTTTACAACTTTTTTTTACAGTTGAAAAGTTCAACTGTAAGCAGTTGAACTTTTCCATTACTGCAACACATTCCAGGGCTTTCGTCTTTCCATTTTAAAGCATGGCAGAAATTGCACTTTTCTCGAGGTCCAAGTTGAACTATTTTATCTGTAAAATATTCAATGTTTGGGTCATACTTGAAACCTGAGAGTTTCTTGATTGTCCATGGCAGTAACTTTACTTGTGCACGCCTCTCATTGTACTTTGACGTAGCCTCACGATTAACTTCAGGATGGTTTTTTGAGTACTTCTTTACAGACTTTCTGTTAATCTCGGGGTTGTTCTCGGTATATTTTTTAACAGCCCTTCTGTTTACTTCTGGGTGGCTCTTGGCATATTTTTTAACAGCCCTTCTGTTTACTTCTGGGTGGCTCTTGGCATATTTTTGAACAGCCCCCCTGTGCACTTCAGGGTGGCTCTCGGCATATTTTTTAACAGCCTTTCTATGCATTTCAGGGTGGCTCTCCATATTTTTAGCAACAGACTCCCTAACCTGCTTTTTTTGGATGGAATCAGTTAATCTTTTCCTTCGTTTTCTACCTCTAGATTTTTGTGGTGTGATCACTATTACGATTGATTCGTCCGAACCCATGTCTAAGGAAGATTCAAGGTTTGATAGGATGGGCTGAGAAGAGCCTGGTTAGACTGCAACAGGTTCATAGACACAAAGGGAAGATGGGCCAGGTTTGGATGTAATAGGGTAGGTGGGCATAGATTCAGAAAAACCAGGTTGTGATTTTAATGTTGAGGCATAAGATTTTGAGGTATGTAGACTGTTTTGAAAATAATTTGGTACATAAGGTTGTTCGCAAGGTATAAGAACGTCAAAGTGCCCTGCCATGTCATCACCAGTGAACTTAAGTCTTTTTATTTCCTGAACCTCATCCCCATAACAAGCTAAGAGTTTTCTGTCACGAAAGAGCTCGAACGTATAAGGAAAGACCTCTGCTGCAACCATGAGCTCACAAAAGGTTCCATAGAAGTAAGGCTGTGACATGTCGGCGATGTACTGACGTTTAGTTCTGTAAGGGACTTTATTTATGGTC
>JAQJVL010006801.1:0-15000 GCA_035578905.1 Stictocephala bisonia | reverse complement strand
ACTCTTACAGTGATGGACGATTCTCGAAATAAGCAATAAAAACCAGCCATGAAGGAAGAAGGTTCTCCACTGGCAATCACGTTTAATGGTTCTCAGTAAATGTGTGTTATTGTGTTACTAGAAATGTATTGCTTGAAGTAAATTTGTTTGTGCATCCTTTGACACTTGTACAAAAATTTATTTATAATTACTGTTCCTAATTCAATTAATATAAAAAATTAAATTCAATAAATTAAATTAACTATTAGTATTCAGTATTCAGTATTCAGTTTATTCATTCAAATGTACATTTACAAAGAACATGTCAAATCTTTACAATACAATAATGTATAAATACAAAGTTGTACAATAAATAATTAACTAATAAAAGGTAATACTAAAGTTCAATAAATTAACTAAGCTACAACTATAATAATACATTATTTAAGAAACGTTTACATGCTACTTAAACTATTGTAATTGTAAAAACATTTTTCAATAAAATAGGTTTTTAACCTCATTTTAAAAATTGAGATCCTCCCGACATCACGGAGATCTCTGGGCAGCTTATTGTATATCGAGATGCAGAGGTGATGCGGCCCCCTCCCGAAAGCACTCGTGCTGTGACCGGCCACAGAGAGGTCATTTCTGCCTCTAGAGGCATAAGTGTGGTATGAGCCGTTTGTCTCGAAATAAGTTGTATTTTTTTTACAAACATGCACGCCTCATACCCCACCAGGCCCGCCAAGGTCAACACGCCGTACTCACGGAAGAGAGGCTCACACGACTGCATCCGACTGAGATTACCAATGGTTCTTAATGCCCATTTATGTAATATAAAAAGTCTATCAAATTTTTTTTTGTTTGACAAACCCCAAAAAATGACTCCATATCTTAAAATTGATTCTACATGTCCATGGTAAAAAGAAAGCAAGGCTTCAACACCACAGACCCTAGCCAGACGGCCAAGAGCAGAACACGCGGTGCGAAGCCTTTTACAGACATAATCGACATGGGAGGCCCACGACAGGTCACTGTCCACAAATAAATCAAGAAATTTAACAGTGTTTATCTGATTTAATATTTTATTGCCTATTTTTATGTTATTATGTTGTGGGGGTTGTAGAGAATGGTGAGAAATTTTAAAGTGAACACAGTGAGTTTTGTCGCTATTAAGCTTAAGCATGTTATCTGTAAACCATTTCGATGCAGAACTCAAACATGAGTTTGTTGCCACAACCAACGACTGCTCCCCGGCACGGGCAATGCGCAGGGAACAGTCGTCAGCGAACATCACAGCATCACATTCTGCTATGTTGATTGGAAGATCATTTATGTATATAAGAAACAAAAGTGGACCTAGGACAGAACCCTGCGGGACCCCACACATGATATTCTGAACACCAGATTGGAAAGTGGTAGATTTTGTATTATAACTGGTTACCTGCCTCCTGTCAGACAAATAAGATTTTAACAGATTCAAGGGTAGACCACGAACACCGTAATTTTCAAGTTTTTGTAATAGCAAATAGTGATTTACGCAATCAAATGCTTTACTTAGATCGCAAAAAATCCCAAGAGTTGATAATTTTTTGTCCAGTGCAGAAATTACCCTATTAATGAAAGAATATATTGCTGTGTTTGTGGACTTACCTTTACGGAAACCATGTTGGCTATCTGAAAGAATATTATTACGGTGAAAAAAGGTTATTAATTTATCACAAATTACAGTTTCAAATATTTTGGAAAAAGCTGGTAATATTGATATAGGGCGGTAGTTATCTGCAGTTTGGGAATTACCGGCCTTGTGTTTGGGAACTACTTTACTAATTTTTAGCTTGTCAGGAAAAACACCTGACATCAAGGAGGTATTTACTAAATGTGTAAACACGTTACTGAAATGAGCAAACGTTTTCTTGACTAGGAAACAAGGTATCTCGTCGACACCCGCCGCTCGTGTGTCCGTCAGCCGCTTGACCATGCTCTCGACCTCAGCCACCGTTACCTCGCTCAAGAAGAGACTGTGCAGTGGTGAGGGGGTCTTTATATTAGCGTTGTGACTTGCATTAAATTTGGAAGAAATTTTTATACCTATATTTGCAAAATAATTGTTAAAATGTTCTGCAATTTCGGGAATATTGGTAATAGTTTTTCCATTTACTACAATACGTTCAGGTAAGGATGGTTGTATACTCTTTTTTACTCGTATATGATCGTTTATAATTTTCCATACAGCTTTTGATTGATTACTTGACTTAATTATTTCTGAGTAATAAAAATTTTGTTTTGCTGATTGAACTATTTGCTTGTAATTATTTTTCAGTAAGTTTAAATATTCAGTTCTTTCTTCAGTTTTGGGTAAAGACGATAGTATTCTGATTCGGTCTGACAACAATTTAACATCATCTGTAATCCACTAGTTTTTCTTCTTGCGTCTAATATTAACCCTTCCCACGCCGTAGACGAAATAATCCGCCAACTGTAACAATCTCCAAACGCCGAGGACGAAACTATCCGCCAAATATATATATATATATTTTTTTTACTTTTTCTTACATTTTTTAATTTAAATAACTATATGTAAATATGGCAGAGCGTAAGCTACTTTGAAGACGAATAATTCAACACCACTAACATGAGTCAGCTGGGAAGCTTGTCTGTTTATAGTGGAAATTTCCATTAGGCAGCTGACAGCGCTAGCGCTCCACAGCGCCGCGGACGAAACTATCCGCTATCTTACTCCAGTCGTTCAAGGGCATTTCGAGTGTGTTGTTAGTGTTTGTTTTCAGTTGCAATTAGTTTTATTGTGTTTTTTATTTAAGTTGTACTAATGTAATTGAGAATACAAATCACCTTCAAGGAATTTCAAATTAAATTTTTTATTTTAAATAAGCATAATCTCAAAATATAGTATTTTGTCTATGGCGTGGGAAGGGTTAACTTTTTTAGTTTTTAATGGAAATGCAATGTTAAAATAATGTGAGAAGAAATTAAGAAATCTTTGATATTTATCATCCGTGGAAACGGAGTTGTAAACTTCACACCAAGATTCATTACTGAGCAACTTAATAAAAAACTTAACACTTTCCTCAGTAAAACATCGTTTGGAAATAACTTTTGTTTCTATGTTACCGGTGTGTATGTTACGCTTTAAGTCGACAGTCGCTTCTTGAGCTTTATTGTCTGAGAAAGGAATGTCCACATTGTCGCAGCGCACTACCCTCTCTGGCTCTATGTTAGTGATAACGTTATCAATAACACTGCTGGTTGTTGCCGTTACTCTGGTGGGGCTGTCAATGAGAGCCCTCAGCCCCTTGATCTCCATGAGGTCGAGGAGGAGCGAGGTTTCATGATTGTTATTATCTTTAAAATGTACATTAAAATCTCCAAAAATTAACTGTTTACTTGTTTTTACATGCAGCAACAAAGAGCCAAACAAATTTATAAAATTGTTAAAATTCCCCCCTGGTGATCTATAACATACAATTAAGGTTAGGTCTAAAGTAGGAAAATGTACACCACAGCATTCTAAGTCTAATTCGACTGACATCTGCTTAACTTCAGTCATTTCCTCTACATCAATTAATTTATTCGAAAAAATTGCCACACCACCATGCGTTTTGTTTGTTCTACTAAAAGAGGATACCATACTATAATTTTCTAAAATACATACAGGTTCGGAACATTAATTTAACCATGTTTCAGACACAAAAAGAAAATCAGGCATTTTTTCTGATAAAAGTACGTTGATGAGATCAATTTTGTTAAAAATACTTTGGCAATTAAAGTGCAAAAATGAAATACAACTTTTTTATTACTAGATTTTACTACTTAAGTGGGAATAAAAAAATGTTATTTTCAGGATTTAGTGAGGTACTAGGAGAGCTGGGACTGCTGGGCGCAAGTGTCACCGGGGATTTTTGGTTAGGTGAGGAGTGGGCGACCACAGGTGCTGATCGTGTTGAGACATCTGGGCTGGTGGAGCAAGGGTACTTAACAATAGGAGACAGAGATAAAATATTGCTACTACTATTTATAAGAACTGAAGGTTGACTTGTTAACACAGTTACCCTTTCATGCGAGGGGGGGATGTTATGTAAACTTTCTGTATATTTTATCATTTTAACTTTACCCAAGATAGCTTTACACAGTTTTAACTTCCCGCTATTGTTCAGATGAAATCCCTGTTTTGTATAATTATATCTCTTGAAATGTTTGGTTGACACAAAGTTAACATTATCACATGTTTTCAAAGCATTAAAGATTTTTCCATTGACAACATTTATAATCCTATTGCACCGTATCACATCGTACCTATGCGGAATATTTACAAAAAGCAAGTTACATTTAGTGTTCTCGCTCATATTTACAATAGTTTCTATATCTACCTTCCGTCCACTAGCCAGGTCGTTGGTGCCGCCAATGACGACGATGTGGTCTTGTTGCGTCAGCCCTGCCGCAGCCTCCTCGACGCTCCGTACCAGGTGACTCAGCGGCGCTCCAGGCTGCGCGTGGCAGTACACAGACCGGTCATCTCCAACCATCCCCTGAAGTAGTGGCCCCAGCTCCTTGCCGTGGCTGTCAGCAACAATGTGGATTTTACTGGGCGGTGTTTCATCGGTACTAGGACGAGGGATGTGCCTTACTCTCGAAGCACGTTTGTTGATATACGGTATTTTTCCAGACGTTAACTTCTCGTCAGTCTTTTGTAGTGACTCCCCTTCTGGCTCTTCATGCAGCACTTCATAAATGTTTTTGCTTAAAAACGAAGCAGCAACATATATACTAGGACGTGTAACTGTAGGTTGTGATTTCTTTGTATTCATTGCCTTTTTTACAACAATATTAGAATTACTCTTTAAGATAGTTTTATGTGTGCCTACATCCTTACATTTGAGTCGGAATGTTAACATTTCGGTCTCAAGGGCTGTTGCGCGTGCGGCATATTCATTGCAGAGGTTACGTAAACGGTGAATCTCATCGGTGGCTTTTAAAAGTTCAAAGTTTATATCATCATTGGATTTTTGTAAGTTTGTATTTTTCATTTTTTCTTCGTCCAACTGTGCTGTGAGCTCCACATTCTTCTCCGTGATAGCATCACGTTGTAGCTTCAACTGCTGCAAACGATCGTCAAAAAGGTCTATAGGGTCAGTTTGAGCCACGATGTCAGCTGTGTTTGGAACAGTTAAACTATTTCCTATGTGACTATTTATTTTTGGCTGACTCGAACTAAGATTTTTACCACTGTTTGATTTATTGTCTTGAGTCCTATTCACGTTTAACGCCAAAATATTGCTTTTATTAGGAGTACAAGCATTGTCTAAAGAGCTATTTTGCAAGGGGTGTTTATGTTCATTAATGGTCCGTGCTTGAATCTCGGTCTTTTCTTTATTCGTCTTAATATAAAATGAACAACTTTTTATTACACATCTCCAAGTAATACTGTTTTTTTGTCCTTGAAAAATAGACATTTTTCAGTTTAAACCCATTGCATTTGATATAGTCATTACTACTTATTTCACTTATTTTTAAGTCCATCATGTACTGTAATTAATAAAGTATAATGACTACTAAAGTACAGGTGCCAGCAAATATATTGACAGCTGATCTGTGTTTGTAAACAAGAGATAAGGCCCAGGCGCTGCCTACTGCCACCAGATAGCAGCTGTCTTGTGCCTATCTTATCAACTCTTACTGATTCCGAAAGATAGCACGGTAGTTCAGTGTTTGAAGGCTACAGATAGCCAGTGTTCGTCAGTTGGTACTTGCGCAAGATGGACTGCGCGTAGTGCTGTCAAGCAGACATTTCCTAGATTTTTCCACTTGTTTCCTATATTTACTTACTGAGCACAGCGTCACAGAATGTCCATCGTACTCACATGTATCACAAAAACATGGCGCGACACTTACTTCAGTACACGGTCATGTCTAGATTAACATTATGTGGCACGCACCCACGAATTTATGTACTTTGTTGTGGACGACTATAACAAGCGTCCCGTCTCGAAATATCACCATTACCAACATTACCAACATATAAGTGAGAGTGTGTGAGAGAGAAAGACAATGTGTGAGAGCGTGTGAGACTGTGTGAGAGTGTGTGAGAGTGTGTAAGAGGGTCTGAGAGTGTGTGAGGGTGTGTGAGAGCGAGTGAGAGTGTGTGAGAGCGTGTGAGACTGTGTGAGAGTGTGTGACCCAACCACCCACCCATACAAGTACATTAGCAATGACCCACCCGCCCACCCATACACGTACAGTGTTAATGACCCACCCACCCACCAATACACGTACAGTGGCAATGACCCATCCACCCACCCATACACGTACAGTGGCAATGACTAATCTTAGTGTAATATGTACTGTTATAACGTATTAAAATTAGTTATACTATATATAGTCCAAGAGTATTTACTTATTTTGTGTACTCAAAATAATTTAATTTAATAAATTTGAATAAGATGTAAATTAATTGTGTATAAGATTTTAATAGATTGTTTGGTAATCAAATGAATAAATACCACACAATATCGTTTACATCATTCTACAATAGTCCATCATGTCCTAAAATTGAATAGGTGGCTGCTTCAAGACGAAGAACTCTTCGGTTAATGTGCGACCTTACCAAGGCCTTCGATTACGTAAGATACGACGATTTCTTGGAAAAACGTAAAAATATGGAAGTAACTTTGATTTGTTTGCATCCAATTTACTAAGTAAAGAGCAACATACTAAGTAGGTAGCTCTGCAAAGGAGTAAGATGTCTTTATATTGGGTGGCTGTAAAGACTGGTGTCCCACAGGGATCAATATTATGACCACTACTGTTTATGATATTTATTAATTATCTCCCTGATTGTTGTAGGGAACATATATTATTATATGCAGATATACTGCATCTATTGTCAAACGAAAATATGTTCATGATGCAAATGAAGCTTTAATAAAAGGGCTAACTCAAATGAAGACATATTTTAAAGTATTTTTTTTTAACTCAATATTGACAAAACAGCTACTATCAATTTCAAAGCCAAGTAAATTCCCACACACAGTATTTTTTAAAAACATATTTCAACGCAAATGGCACCTTTTATTGACAATTCAAATATTGTTATGGGTAACAATTTCAGCCATCCTGGTAGATAATGTTTTTTTATATTCGGCATTCCTTAAAAAAAAAACTAACTATTAGTTATTCTTATATTCACAAACTATTGAATGGTTTTACTTCATTAGCCTAAATAAGATTACTGTGTTAATAAAACTGTTGTAATTGTACTGGCAATATGACATTGCTATGTTTATTTATTTGTTTGTTATATTTTCATCAAAATATATGTAGAAAATGTAGTTGTCTTTGATTTATTACGATCTGAAGAGCAGTCTATAAACCATATTGAAAAAGTTTGAACAATTCTAAAGTTGTAGCATATTTGTAAACAATAGCTTTATGTATGAAAGCTGCGTCAAATGGAATAGATATATACATAAAATGTCAGAAACTACAATAATAAATTTTAAAAATGTGTTTAAATATTTTTAATAAAATATATAGGCATCTAGAATAATTGTAGTCTTATTGGTATTGGAAAGTAAAGTATCTTTGAAGTTTTACTGTGCTATAATATATATTTATAGATTGTTATTTATATTTTTAAAATATTTTATCTAATAAAAAAGGAGTTATATAGTAAATACATCTATACATATAAAGTAGGAGCTTATAGCAATAATGTATATTTATTTATTTCAACGTAATTATATTAATGTACAAGAATCAATATATTGTACAAAACAATTGATATATTTATTCATTAAATTAACTTTTAACTGTCTATATACTAAACTTGACACCAAAGCAATTAATAAAATACTAAATGATTTAAATAGAAAAAATATGCATTAACCATTAGGACCTTAATGTAATATATTTTATACATTTCTTTATGTTTATATATAAATAGAAAATTTAACACACATCCTTTTTGTCATGGCTTGATTACGTATATACATATCATCACAGCAAAGGAATTAAGTATAGTATTATTATACAAACTAGGCTACTCTTACCTCCGTCAATAATCCAATAAAACGCTTTATTAAGCTGACATGTTTCGTTGCTATCACAACATTTTCAAAGCTTGCAACTCGTCAATCACATAAAACTAAACATTAAAAACACAGAACACACGGTGACACGAACATAAAATACATTTAGATAGCGCTAACATCCCGACCCGGCACTGGTTGGTAGAAGACTGGCCCATTTAAGAATATCACTTTGGTTTTGTAAACTAATAATAATATGAAAGTTAGTAAATTGACGAAGTTCTTGTATATAACAATGTCTGTGAGATTCACAGTTGAATGGTATAAGAGCAATCTTTTGATATATAATCTTATAAATATCGTATAGTCTTAAGTTAATTACGTTTAATGGAATTTACTATTGCAGTTTGTTTAGTATTACTTAATTTATTAAATTCTATTTAAATTCTGTGTAGGAATACCTTGGCCAGTTTATTTTTCTTGAGAAATTACATACGAGTACATCATATAGAAATCTCAATTGAAAGTAAATGCTTTTTCAGAATGTAATACATCACCCATCCTATACCATAAGTACCCAGCATTAAAATTTAGCATTACATTGTAATGAAGATGTCATCTACCTTACGAAGGTAGTTGACTTGTTAGAACAACTTAGAAACTCCATTATATTAAACGCCTTCGATCTTTGTTAACAGCTTTTGACGCAATTCCCGCAGTACATGTATGTAGCTGAATCACGTTGTCGCCGTTCTATCCGGCTCTCGGCCCATGCTGCAGTTGGTGAGCCGTATCTTCGAATAATATTAAAATGTTACTCATATATTTTATTATGAGTCAATAATAATATTTATTATGATTCATATATTTTATTATGGGTCAATAATATTTAAAATGTTACAATAATATTTTAAGGGCTTTTAAAAATGAGGAAACTGAATTATGCTAAACCCCTTCCACTAGTTATGGCGCAACTCTCGTAGTACACAAGTGAAGCTAAGTCACGTTGTCGTCGTTAAATAATAACGGAGCTAACAGTTCTGAGTAATATTTCGTGTTATTGCATGTGATATAGATGTTCATAAGCCTACGAATAACTTTGTTAACAAATATTTAGAAGTCTTAGAATATTTTATGTATTGGAGAGTTCTAAAAGAATTTTAACATCTTAGAAATATTAACAATCTCAAGGGAAACAATCTAACATTTATTAAATAGTCAAAAATTTAGCCCATTACAGGTTAGTTTAGTCAAGTAATTAAAGTTAAAGTTTTTATTTATTTATTTTTATTATTAGATTTAGTTTAAATATGCTTCAGTGTAAGAAATTAATATACTTTCTACAAAACTTATGTTATATTACTTGTTTGAATAGTTATTAGTTTTTACTGAATTTTTTCTTTACAATGCTACTTATAGCCAATATTTAGCACTTTTCTAATTTAGTTCTACCTCCACTCAGCATTCTTTAAACCTTGGAGGTAAACTGTTTATTTAATTTTCTGTTTTGATAACTTAGTTATAATTTTTTTCTATTGTGTACAGGTTCCATAGCTTTAACACCACAAGCGTTAAGAAGAGTTAGATAATATATTATTTTTATTGTACTATTACTGATGCTAGCGTTCACAGCCTTTATAATTAATTGTTACAAAAATTGGTAACTTTGTCTTCATTAGGTCAGTTCTTGAATTTTATTTTTAATGCATACTTTATCAGTTATGAGCAATGTTAAGTGATATGAAACATGTATTAGGATGTATTAGTCATAACATAAAAACATGTTACTACTATACTAATAGACACACTTTAATATCATAATATATGCTGATAAATTGATTTTATATCGATATGTAAGAAACGAAGCTACTACATCACGTCGTACACATCGTATAATGAACGGACTGTTATTTCTAAAAATAAAGGCCAAATATCACTGATTTACTACTGGACTCATAAACATCTCTCAAAAACTATGAGGCTGTGGACCATGGACTGTAGTACGAATACTCTTTACAGGTTCTAGAAGTTTTTCTAAGAAAGGATCTGAAAAGTATTTTCTCTAAAAGATTTAAAATTAGGTAGAACATTTCGATCTCTATCAACTTGGGTAGCACATTTCATCGACCTGGGTAACATGCATGATATAATTCGGTAGCCACTCTATATTACAATTGTGTAGCTATTGTAATCTTTATAGTAATAGCTATAGCTTTGGTAGCACTCCCGATCAACTTTGGTAGCAACCATGATACATTTTTGTAGCAACAAGGAATAACTTACAACTGCTTACTTTGGTTAACAACTTACTTAAGAACTTTTAACAACTTACTTAACAACTTAAGAAAGGTGGGTGTATCATGGAGTAGAACCTATTATTAAATTGAGTAGCGCCTTTGATCAACTTGGGTAGGTTTTATTGAGAGCTTAGAAGTGTAACCACCAACGAGAGGAACTACTTTATATACAGATTTATAGCTGAATCGTTTTTCTGGTGTTATATCTTTAGCAAAACCAACCATCTTACAGCTTAATAACACTTTGTAATAACACTTTTATTTATGTTAAGGTTATCTTTTAAAAAGTACTATATCAATTAGTTAAAATACATTTTTAATCGTCAACTGTTAAAAGAATGTCAAACAGCTCCTACATAAATGGAGGAGTCAAACATGGTGCACATTTTTTGAGTTTTTAATTTTTTCAATATATCTTTTAATATTATCTAGGATATTTTATTGAATTTCTTGCTACTTCACACCTATAAAATCGTATTTGAAAAAAAGAAGCAATTTATGTTTTTATAGGAGAATACTTAAGAACGTATAAATTAAGTCGAACTTTAAACACTTTTCCACATAACTAACAATCGTTTAACAAATGAAATGGAATATTTTGGGCTAAAAGGTTTTATTATTTCAATGGCGTTTTCTCATATTGAAAAAATTTAAATTCAGACAGTGGTTGTGTTAGAATGCAATTGTATTTTTAAATAGTGTTATTTAAGAAATAAAAATTAAAAAAGTAATGAAATTAATATTCGTGTCATTCCTCGTTTTTGTAGCCTTATTAAAGATACACTTCAATAAACATGACATATTGAGGCATACGTTTACTCCTTAAGTGGTAAACTGTTAACTATTGTTATTACTACATTAAAAACAAGTCAGTTACATTCCAAGGTAGAACCATTCCCACTAAACAAATGTATACAGACAGTTATCGTGCTGATTATCTAAGCCACAACTTATTGTGTTATTTCTCACAGACACCAGACCGTGAAATATAGTGACCACATAAATCGCTCTAGCTGGACGTAAGAACACTATTATCTCCTGATTTATAAGATGTTTTACATTGGTTTTCCACTAGGGACTTTAAGTTAAAAGTTTTTAGTCGAGATCTGTTTACCATTATAATAAATAATTAATCATACATATAATTGGATATGAATATAATATTCACCTTCTACTATACTGGTTCACCTGCTTACTCTGTCTCAATAATATCCACGCAGATCAATAGTATTTGAGGAATGGGCACTGTAAGGTTAAGGAGGAGATCGGTATCACCTTTAAAAAATAAATAAATTATACTTTTATGAGTTAGAACTTATTGGTAAGTTCTTACAGTTAACCTTTCGGATAAAACATGATTTTCATCCATTAAATAGCCCACTTATATATGGAATCATACATTTCATAACTTGTAATATGTAAGGGTTAATATATGGATGTATATAAATAAAACATATCTAAATGTGAGGTGGTATTCAGCATGTACTGCCCTAAACGGTTCCGTATAACACTCGACTGGCACTCCTATTGTATACTGCCTCCCTCAACCAATAAATAAATTATTAAGAAAAAACTAATTGTCCAATACGAAGTATATTATTATCTGCTAATCATAATAATTTGTTGGGTGGATTTCAAGGTTGCTTCATTAAACTACCAGCTTTATAAAATACTCTATGATATTTTAAAAGTCGTACTACAACAACATAGTGTCAATGGAGTCTATATAAAATACATACATTTTCTTAACCTCTCACTAACTCTTCATTTTATGATACTTTTGGGTGTATTATGACACTGATACACGAATTTCAAGAAGATTTGCCTAGTATTATTTTATTATTATGTAAAAGAAATTCAAATTGCAGTGAAGATGAAATGATGAAATGCAATATAAAATAATTATAATTTATTTTGAAAAAAATAGTAATAAATAATATACATTCCTTTAATTTATAAATAAATGTATGCATAGTAAGAATAATTTATTGATAACCATATGTGTTTTTATTTAAATAGTAAAATGAAATGTTCAAGGGAAACACAAAAAAAAAAACACACTAATTCCTTGTATTTTCAAACAGTGTTAAATACTAACAGTCCTAGCTATATAATCCTCTAGACTCTAAATATTTGGAAAGTTTCGGACGTTACGACTTCACGTTCCCATAAAATCCTGTTTAAGAATTGAAGCTTGAAATTCAATTACCGATTTAAAATTCCATTCAATCAATTCAATTACCGAAATGTGCCATTTCACAGTGGGTTTGTTTTTGTGCATCTTGTACGATTCACTCTTTGGTATATAGTTTTAAATTGTAATATACATTTCTTCATAAAATGGGATCTACATAAAAATTAATTGAAATTAAAACGTTTCACATAAAATGTAAAGAAGTATAAGCCAGTTGACCCAGTAACAACAGTTGGCTGGACACTAAAAACTATAAATCTTTAATGTGTTATTACACCGAGTGTTTCTACTTCGACACTTTGTCAGTGACTAGAGATTGGAAATAGTTTATAGTAGTCCATGAAATATTTTCTATTGTTATTGTTTCTTCTATGTGTATTTTTGATAAAAATGACACTAAATAAGGTCACAATCTTAACTTTGAATAAAAAAGCTCTTTAATATATATAATTTAGTATTTCTTCACTTGAATCATTGAACGTATATTTAAAGGTCAAAAAGGACTATGTGAACTTTTAGCATGTTGCAAACCGAGGCCAGTTAGTAATTTTATACTTAATTCCTAATTATATTAAAATACGACGGTAAAATTAAAAAAAACAAGAACTTATAATATAATACTAACAACATATTTGTATATTTTAGATATAACAATTTCGATTAAGAAAAAAATAATGACGATGAATAAGAAGAAAATGATATTTACAAATATTATACATTATTTAGTTATAAATCTTTTATAAAATAAATCATATTTGTTAAAAATTCAAATTTTACTTCAACTGAACAGTAAATTGAAAGTTAATATTACATTTATGTTGAATTTATGTATATTTTCTCGAAATTAACTCATCATACCAGAAAATGTTGGATTTTTGTATCAACAAATATAATTTCATACATGAGAGATTTTATGGACTTAATGCTCTTTTAGTGGAAAAGTTAGTATGCTTGAAGTGACACTCAAAAAACCTGAATTTTTATGAAGAATTTAGGTATATGATGTTTGTTTCCTCCTAGAATAAAGTTTATTATGATGTATATATGAAATTGCACATAATGTTAATAGTTTTGGAACTGCCTTTTTAAAATAAATTAGTATTCTAATCTCTTCTACTTAATACCGATGGCTATATTTATTACTGGTTGTATAAATATGTTCTATAAAAGTAAATATCTATTTTACATTTTCCTATAGTGGAAAATATAGTAATCCTAAAATACTTTACATACATAATATTTTTTGCCACTATATAAACACAATATTTATTATAAAATACCAGTATCTTTACGAGGTTCATCATAATTTTGTTAATTTTCTAGTTTATCGAAAGATTAATATTCATGTTAGTTGCAGGCTTTAAGCCTTACTAGACATAACACTAAAAATACTCTTACCATAACTTACCATACTCTTACCATAGACAATACTTTGTTGAGACAAAGTATTGAATTTGTATTTTTAGCCTTATGGCTACCTGCAGGTTTGAAATCATGTCTTTGTAGCCCTACGGTTGGCGTTTGGCACATGCGCGCTGTGTGCACTATCTTTTGGCAAACCGCAACCGTCATTATGGTACTTTTTGACAGTGTTCAAAATTGCTTGTAAGTGTTTAAAATGCTTCCTCCGTTTAAAAATGACGGTGACTGTAAATTATCTAACTCTTCTAAACGCCAAAGGTGTTAAGGCTACGGGCTGTCCCCATGGAGTCTGTAAATTATAACGAAAAACAGAACGAGGGAAGGGATATAATGAAAACGGGTGAGAGCTTTTATGATAACGTACGAATGTGCATGGTGACGAACAAGGTGGAAATATTTAATTCATTACTGATGACTGGGTGAAAAACGGTGATGAAAAAGTCAGAGTAAGTTTTTCATCACCGTTTCCTCTAGTCTAAAGAAATGTGATTTGTGGAATTGTGACAGATTTTAAAAGTGATTAAGTTCTAGCCACCTTGGGTTTAGAAGATTCTGACGGATAATCACAAAAATACTTTTTAGCCAGTCCTCCCACAATTATAGAGGTTATTTTAAAAAAAAATTTCAGTGTGAAATACTTTACAATGAATGTCAGCTGTTTTCACACCTTGAACGATATGAAAACGTATCACAGTGCTTACTTAACATCACGTGGCATTTCCAATCGGAGGAAACATTGTAAACATTCACAAGCAACTTTAAAAAACTGTCAAATGGATCCATAATGGCAGTTGTGGCTTGCTAAAAGATAGTGGTACACCTCGCGCATGCACCGAACAGCGACAACACTACAATTACATACTTCCGAAATGGTAATTACTTTGCAAACATGAAACAAATAATGACAAAGGTCGAATTATGCACATATTTGCACCAGAAGGATGGTGGACTGTCACACAGTTTAACGTTGACCTTCGATTCTCGTAAAGTATTTATTAAGTAAGTCTGTGCTAGGTAGGTTACCTTTGGATTGGTGGGACGTTTTTTAGGGGCTTACATTTTT